>JAMKCH010084425.1:0-192820 GCA_023653785.1 Ophioderma brevispina | reverse complement strand
TTCTTTCATACCGTTTCAACAGTATGTTCGGGTCCGATGTGCCAACATGACAATGTATGCACTTAAATTTATTTATTGAGAAATTATTATTCGCCTAGCTTTAAGATGAGATCAATTCGATTTACACAGTGGCCCGTCCGGGTGTATTGCTGTCTTCTTTAATACGGGCGAATTGTCGGTCAAGAAGTCAATACGAAGTTAACCCAATTACGCGTAGCGGGAAAACAAAGTAATGAAATTAGTGTTTATGTATGTCTCTGACCACTCGACATAGTACGCTAGTAAAACCAAGTTAGACATCAGTATTCTGAAATTGGAAATCCAACATTGATTTATATTAGCATGGATTCTGGTAAGAAAAGCATGAACAGAGATACTTCACCACAACGCTAGATCATCCATATACAATTGGCTCTATTTGTCAAAACACAACAATAACACATTAGTTTATAGGCTAAGGCACGAACGGGGGAGGAGAGGAAGGTAGGTAGAAGCCCCACTCTTACCATGGTGGTTGTTTTTTTTTTTACTCTTACCGGCAATAAATTGTTTTGTGTAAAAGATATTTTTTCTAGAAATAGGGTGTGGGTTGGCACAACGGTTCTTTCCTCATCTTGGATCACCTGTTTGTTCAATGTTCGATTCCAGTTCGATTCCAGTTATTTTCAGTCCATAATCTTTTGAACATGTTTTCCATTCCCGGTTTCTTCATGTCTACAACTGAAATTTCGTTACCCAATTTGAACAGTCTTGAATCCGCTCCCGTATTGAAATATATAATGATATACAAGTTTAGAAAATTGCGCATATACACTGAATAAGTAAAATCTCAAATTCAGAATAATAAACCAATCAACATGTTTTCTAAAATAAAATGTCCATGTAATCCAAATATAGTGCTAAAAAATATAATTTAAAACAGAATGGCCATAAACATCATCCATTTGGAAACTAATTTGTTTTAAATCGTTCGACTTTTTTAGATCGAATAAAACATGCATTGATGAAATCACACCCCTCCCACCAATCTAATTCATGAGAACGAATTGAATAACAAAAAGTACCAGGTTCAAAAGCATGAAAAATACATGTTAATTAATTAGGAGGTTCTCGTAAGTAAAATAAAAAGAACATATTTTTGGAGAGAACTTACAAAAACACATTCTTATGCACCAAAACAGAACCCCTGGACGCCTCTTCGTCGTCCCAAATACGATCTCTGAAATTACAAAAACCTTAGCTACTCTGAACGCAAGGCTTATATTTTAGTGGTTAAATAAATCAGTATCCCTCAATGTTTAACGAACTCTGTACCTTATTTTTGAATCCTTCCTAAATAATTTTATTTTACAATACGAAAACCTGATAACGGAACTTTTGTTGCCCGCCAAATTTACGTAAATATCGTAAAGTTTGAAGACAGGAAAAATTTACCTTGACAAAAGATTTCCATATGTGCTTTTGACTTTGTTAAAATGTGCATAGTTTACATTTGACCATTAATATTATCCCGACAATTCCCAGTGGCGAAAACCTTGTAGATGCCTTAGAAAAAACATGTTTAAGTTTAAGCCTTAGGAAAACGTAAGTTAATGACCTTCATGACACGGGCCTCTTTTCTCGACTTCTGTTTGGTTACGCCACTGTTCTAAGCATTCTTAAGGCATGGTTATGAATATAATTGAAGGCGGCCTCCGATATTTTTCTAGCTGTATTGTGTGTTGTCTATGTCCAAAGGGCCGCGCTCAGGTGGTTGCTAAGACCCTTAAAGGGCAATGTTTGATCACCAACACGGGGCTGAGAGGACACTTAGGATATATACAGGGTTCCTACCGTATTTGATTCAACAACATGGTGATGAAAGCGGAGACTGCAGTCTGATTCAAAGAGCAACAAGAATCATGTGGAAAGTGAGTGGCAACCACCTTCCGGTATATTTTAACTTTGGGTAAGACCAAGAATTAATGTACAGCGTTCGCAGAAACCTGTGTTAAAATTGTCGGAAGAACTGACCCTTTTGGTACGATAACTGTAAAAAGCATGATTGAATGAAATTAAAAACAAAAGTCTAAAACTATTGCAAACCATTTTTTTAATATTCTAACTATCTAAATATCCTATGTCTAAACGTGTTAAAAAATCCTAAATACCCATTTTTGGCCACTCTTCAAAAATCCCGGAGCCGACTCCTGCATTGTGGTTGAGTGGAAATTGCTCCTAAATCTAACAGACAAATACGCTACCAACCTTCCCTTTTTTGCGGTGATGGGCCGGTGGTAGTAATTTTCCTCTAGGGACTAAGGGATACAAACACGTTATTTTTAAACATGTTTTAAAAATACCTGTTTTTAAATCTAACATTTTAGGTATTTTGACCATAGGTGTTTTAGGCATTTGAATGACAAGTGTTTAGACCGATTTTTATATGTTTTAATAGACCTAAATACTGCCTTTACTACATTTCTAAATACTTTTTTAAACAGTGTATGACCGAGTTTAATGGTAGTCTTTTTCTACATCATTATCTCAAATTTATTTTGTGCTCTCGAATTTTATGTTGAAATAGAGTTGTCTGTGGCCTTAAAGTTTGAGTAGTTCAAATGGAATCGAGTAAAACAGGGCATGAAAGAGTAAAGAGTCGTTGTCTCATGTATTCCTGGGATGAAATATACCTAGTATTTAGTCCCCGTTTCCAACTAATTCGTGACCTTTTACATCTAGCCAAGTATATAATTTTTTTGTTATATCCAAAGAAAGCTCTAGCTATATCTTTTAAACCTTTGTAACATATAAGGTTTCACTTATTGGCATCATGTCTGGAAATGTTTTTTTTGTACAAGGATACATCCAGAGATGAAATTTTAAGCCGGTCAATATTGCACCTCAACGTGACCACTTTTCAACTCCTATCAATGGAAATTTAAGCCGGGGGCAATATTGCATCCTCAGACGTGACCACTTTCAACTCTATCCAATGTGTGATATTGTTGATCATCAATTTTGAAAATTAGACTTTCTAGTCACATATCAAAGTCCAAAACAAGCCGACTGCTGTGATTCAATCGTTTCTTTTTCCCATCATGCCATTTCAGATTTAAATAATCCTTTTAATAACAAAACACAAAGGACAGCTTCTCCCAAGGTGATCAAAGTCAACGATACTGGTCGATAATCACGACATCGAAAATCATGTTAATGTCCCTCCACTACATGGGGAGGGGTCATTATTTACTCCAGGGGTATGGAGGATTGAGGGGAATACGAAAAATTTGTAGCGAAAGAGGAGGACTTAAAATTTTTCAAGGAGAGAGGGGGTAACATGAAGTTTAAATGGAGAATTTTCATAAAATCAGAGGGAATGTACATTTTTGATTGGAAGCGAAGGGAATAGGAGGTTTGTCGCAAAAAAAAAAAAAGAATCCCTCATCCCCCCATTGGAAATAATGACCGCACCCTAAGGGGCGATGACGTGAAGGCATTGTTTCCAAAATTTAGCGACTATTGGGATTCCACATTGTCATTTCAACTGTCGACTTTTGAGTTTTACCACTTGTTATATCAATTAAAAGTTTTATTATGTTTTACATTTACGTTCGATGAAGAGCGATGCAATTGACTCTTTATACTCTCCAGAGAAAATAATGCGGTTCTCGATCCACATAAATGGGTTTTACGAGTCTGCATGGTTTTAACGCAATAATATACGATTTGACACATTACATTAGATGGCCGCCCTAGACTCTTCTATCCAACCGTACATGTGTTGCATGCCACGCTAGTATCTACCAAGCTTGCTACAAGCCATTGTGTTTTACGGATGAAAGGTGATGATTGGGATTAAAGGCGGACTCAGGATTTCGAAATATATTTTTTGTGTAGTAACTAGAAACTGGTCATCTAGAACTAAAGACGGTCGCCTAAAATGCTTAATTCCAAGTTGGAGATGAATTGGATTTTCCGGTTTCATGGGTAAACATTTATGCACAGTATGACAGTGCCATATGAGCCGTGTATACAAAAATTCCGGATCCGGAATTTTATAACAAACTTGTAATATTCTATATGAAAGACTTCCATGTGAGCTTAGTTATTTCACACCGTGACTAGTATATGGACACGCATCATGTACATCGAAAAAACACGATTGTTTGAAAATTGAGTGCGCCTCGCCGGCTAATCTCTGAGTGCAGCCTTTTAAAGCTGAGGGTGGGTAGTGTTGGCATAAGTATCAGATTGACAGCAGCAGGTGAACGTAAGAGACCTGAACAACATATACAGAACTAAAACAAAAATTGGGTAAATCATATGCACATGTAATGTCTTCTCACCCCCACTTGCACTGTCACATATTTGATTTGAATGGGCACCATTTGTTTTAAGTGTCGGATACCGTAACCAAACTAAAAAACATTATTTCTAACCCGTAAACTCGTACTCCGTAGAGGTAGTATGTTTAAAGAGTATTCCTAGTTTATTTTGTTGGGGTGGATTCCAAACTGAACCGCCATTCGACCGGCCGTCCTCAGCGTGGGAAACGTGTGTGATGTTTAGAACAGTAGAAGCTGTTCTAACAGAAAGAATCGAGAGGAACCCACGAGCAACCGGTTTGCAGAGTTTGAATCACCCCTTGTGGTCAGCCTGTCAGGTCAAGATGGAGCCCTTTTAAACCGTCGCGGCGAATTCTCATCAATGGACCAACCTAACGACGACGATCATTCGATCATACTCTATTTCCTATGACACACTTTGTATCTCCTTCAGGTGCACGTAGAGACATGACACACTTACAGAACTAAAACAAATTTCCCGATTATTTAAATCAATATGTGACAGTGCAGCGGATTGAGGCGAGAAAGACCAGTAACATAATGTACATGTTATGTCTTTCACACCCCACTTTACTGAACATATTTGATGTGAATGGCCAATTGTTTTGATTGTGATACCGGAATCCTTTTAACCATACAAACATATTTACTACCCGTAACTCGTACATCCGTAGGAGGTCCATATGTCCAACAGTATTCCTAGTTGATTGGTTTAGGGGCAGTTTCAAAACCAACCGCCATTCGACCGGCGTCCACGGCGCTGGAAAACGTGTGTGATGTTTAGATCAGTAGAAACTAGTTCTAACCCGAAAGAACCGGAGCGGAAACCGCCAGCAACCGGTTGCTGAGTTTGAGTTACCCCTAATCGAATCGACGATTCCACTGACAACAAGCGAGCCCCCCGTGTCAGGCCTGTCAGGTCAAGATGGAGCCCTTTTAAACCGTCGGGAGAAAATACAGTATCATTCATGAGAGCAACCTATCGCTAGAACGATTATTCATCATAAGCTATTTCATATGACACACTGTGTACCCTGCCATCGAACTGCGATAGTCATGAAAAATGCAGTATGATCAAAAGTTTATGCATCGTTCAGTGTTTTTCCCGCCACTTCTGCTAAGGATAGCGTGTAACGTGTGCCTGAATTTTAGACGGACCATTTTGATTGGCTGTGTGAATATGACAAACAAGCAAACATACCTCATAAGGAAATGCCTAAGCTTCCTATGGATTCCTGTCAATGATAAACATCCAGCAACGACTCATATATTTCTGGTAGAGCGAAAGTAAACTTTTGAAATACATAATTTATAAGTTTTATTTTAACCGATTTACTAGATTAATATCTTTAGCAAAGATTATATTGCCTAAGTTGCTTATGTAGGTAATTATTATAGGGACGAATTTACTGTTATTAATACTGTATTACATGCAAAAACAGTGATTGGGATTTCACCTTTATTTGCACTACGTTTCCAAACATTTGTATAAAATGTTTAATATCTAAACACCTTGTAGCGAAACATGTTTAAAGTTAAACATGTTTAGGTCCTTGCACCAAGTGTTTAGACATCTGATGCCAAAGGTTTAGAAATCTGACATGTGTAATACCTAAACACTTCGTTGCACCATATTACTAAACTATTTGTGAAGGTACTTGAAAGTATTTAATTCTAAATCTGTCAATTTGCCATCACTTACGTCCATCATGTACAAAACCTTCATGCACAGCTCAAGTATTAACGATATAACTCCCCATCACATCAGGTCATATAATGCGCACACGGACCACACAATACAGGAGCCGAGAACAAAAGAAGGGGTTAAGATTAACAAAGGACAAGGGACCAGTGCCAAAATAGTTTTGAAACTAATTCTAGCACATTATTCGCCACTATATCAACCATCAACATGTGAACAGGGTAACCTATGTTCAATAACTACTTAGTGTTCTGGGTTAACATGCTGTGATAATGTACATGTTAAAATTATTAATTCTAGTATCAAAGTAAGGAACCTGAACACTTATACCTCAACACTTGTTTTTGCGTGTACGATGAGAGTCTTTTGGACATTGAAACTCGTGTTGGATATCCAGACCAAAAAAATTAGTTTGATATGCATAAGTTTTGTTTACTTATTTATGTATGTACATATCTATTGACACCTTCCAAAAACTATTCCAACCCCCCTGCACGAATCGATACAAATAATAACTGTGTTTTTACACTAGTAACTTTACGAGCCCAAGCTAATGAAAATATGGAATACAGTTCCCTGTTTATATGGCGCGTATTGAGAAATCTATCGGCACAAACACCCAAACGGCCCATCGGACATTACGCGCCCTATCCTTTCATCGTTATGCCCGAAAGTAAATAAGCAAAGCACAAATATTCCCCTCCAACAAACCACCACGCTATGGGCACAATAATGTCAATCCTAAGTGTCAACAGGTTATTAGGTTAACAGCAATGTGTCAAACTGTTTGCGCAATCTTTTTTTCACAAAAAGAAGGGAACAGGAAGGGAGTTCTTAGTATTGGACTGTCAGTTTGGATGGAGTCTAAGTTCATGTCGATCAGAGCGAGCAGGTAGGAAACAAAGCAGTGAAGAGCCCCATCGGCAAAGGTGGTGACAACGATAGCATGCCGTCAGCAACATTGCTTCAACTGCACAGAGATACTGTGTGTTTGGATGTCACAGATGACGCGAATTCTCCAGGAATGAGATTTAGAGTGTGTATTTTGTATTGTGGGGATTGATATTCCCGCACGGGGAGCTTCAGTTGAAGGTCTGATTTAGTTGGCCGTGCGAAGCGGACCAGCGCGCTGGCAAGAGAGTGAGACATACGTGCAATGAATTGCGATTTTTCGTTTTAAAAAGATAAATGCAGCCGCAACAGGCCAAGGAAAACGCTTGAGAAAACAAACATCAGATAATCATGATTTTTTGTCATGAATACTCTACTCTCACGAAGTAACATCAGTATATGAAAGATTTATGTCTTGAAGGGAGGTATGCTTTAGAGCGAAAAAAGAGTATATCACGATAAATTTCCAGTAAGTACTAATGAATTATTATCTCAATCTCAAAATTCCTTTAGTTGGTTGTAAGTTTTCGTTTGGGTGAAAAATAATGCCTTCATTGTAGATAAATACTACCTCAACAGAAGGGCAGAGGTTGTTTTTATTAATAAATGATTGGCCTCTTATTCTGGTCATCTGCAAAGAAGCACTAGCCCTGTCCCAATGAAAGAACCTGATGTTCTTTAACATAAAGAGGAGCTTCAGCACCAGTTTAAAACGAAGACAGAACATACCAAATTTCGCTTGTCACCAGAAATCGTGACCGTAACGTAGCCGGTTAGAAAAAAGAGAAATGCTTTTCTTGCTTTCTTAAGCTTGACCTCCTCATCTGATTGGTGGGGGAAAAGAACAGAATAAGTGGGACTCCCCAGTTCTGATTTCCTTTGTTCGATTACTTTATGGTCGTTGTTTTGCTTTGAACAAGCAATCCGTTCGTTAGATAACCTGGTATGTTCTTATGTATGGTCATAGAATTGCTGAATATACACTATTGTTCCAATGTTTCAGATGTAAACACTCTTGTATTTACCACAGTCTTAGGCTGTGTCAGTTCAATACCAACGCTAAACATAAAACGAAAATCAGCTGGAGGAACTCAAATAGCGGTTTCATCCCGTTTTTATTGGGAAAAGAATCATGGCAATGCCATTTTTATATGTTCCCCGACCTGTCATGCTCATATCAACATGATTTGCAGTAAAATGTAATGCGAGAAGGCACTTAGTACATTCTTGTAATGTAATCCGTACTTGAAATCCTTACAGCATTTCCGTATGAGAGACAAAAATGAAATTATAATATACCGCCGCTACGGCACCAAAATTGTGGAATATGGTTTGAAGTCCAAATTTGCACAACGCCATATCAAGGTGAAGTTTTGCCTCATATGTTCGGCTGTACATTTTACTGCAATAAACAATAGACTGATACCCTTAAGAAAAAAATCGGTGAGTAATGGGACAAAAAAGTACGGAAGGCAATTCATCTTTTTGGTGAGGTTAATAACAAAAACAATGAAAGCTGCCACTCAAGTTATTTGTGGAGTGAATAATGCTTTTGATTTAGGTCCAATACGACCATTTTAAAAACCAAGTTCAGGATTGAAGCCGGGCACATATCTGCACAGAGATTCTGTGGTTGCGGCGCAATTAAAGCGATTGGTGGACATTTTGATTTGTTAGACATACAAGAGCGGTTGAAAGTGTGTCGCAGATTGGATTGGTCAACAAGACTAGGAGGCATTGCTATAGCTTCGGTACTACAGGATTTTAAAAAAACATGAATTTACTCTCTTAATTCAGATTGCTGGCCCGTTCAATGCCTTGACCAAAAAGCATGTAAATATGGTAACCGACTTATAAAATTACAACTTTGGTCTATTATAATGGTATCATTTGACTAAAGAAATGATATTCACTAGCCAAGGTTGCTCAGTAGTTTGACCCCATCTACTGAAGCATGAGTTAGGACATAAATGACAGGTTATGTGTTAGGCATGCCAGAGCGATTGGCCTGATGCGCAGACGCTTGAAAAACGCCACACATCACAAAAACGTCCCAGATTCCTGCATCCTTGAGACCAACTAAATAACTGGTTGAATTTTTTTTTACAGAGGCACAGGTGGTCCAGTGGATATGGATCGGCCGACTCATGATCTGAAGGTTGTGGGTTCGAGCCCAACTGCGGCCAATGTGTTGTGCACTTGGGCAAGGCACTTTACCTCACTTGCTTCGTCAACCCAAGCGATATTTGGGTAGATGTTAGGGGGAATATTACAATCTAAGTGCTGATAGGATTGTTCGCTTGGCCAGCTGCCGGCCTAGGTGAAGCGGAAATGATTGTGACGATTTCCTGATGGTGATCTTGATGAAACGGCGCTATGTAAAAGCCGGTGTATTATTATTGTGAACAAGGAAATGAATACGTCTAATTTTATGAAAAACACGTATGTTGTTAAAACACATTAAACTATCTTTACAAAAATGTCACGATTGAGCAGTAAGTTTCAAAATTGTAGCCATCCAAAATGTACGGGTGCGGGTTGGAAGTCCCTGAAGGATTCCAATGATGAGATTCTATACTTGTGAGAATAAATGTAGAAAACAACTAATTTAAACGACAAAAAATTATTGTTAAGAAAAATCATCAGGCGATCTAACAACATTGGCAGCATTTGAGAACATGACATTTAATTAAACTTTGTAGTTCTCAGACGAAGTCGAATTTGCCACATTACATCCCATCTGTTTTAGACAGTCAAATATATTGATTTAAGTCGTGATAACTTTATACTTATTAATTTATTTCTTTATAACGTACAGTGACATTTTGAAGGAAACATATCATTTGTTATGAAAGAAGTTCCCACCAAAAGCTGGAAAAGGCATTCATTATCAATGCCCTGTAATCCGTTTTGAGTCTGCTAGCCTCTTGTCCTTCAGTTTTTTTTTTTAACGGGGCCCCCAGGAATCATGGGAACGGTATATCATTAAGCTTGTTTAACTATAATCAGTGTCTAAATACTTAGGATAACAAGGTGAATTGGATTTATATTTGACATTCATTAAACCTCATATGTGACATTTCAATTTGTCTACATGATATGGGCTATCGCAATGGAGCTTTATTAACACGTTTTAACGATACCAAAATCTGTTGTGAGATTTTCTAAAGTTATAGGAGTAGATGGGCAGTACTGTAGTGAAAGGGCAAATAATTTATCTTTCTTTTATACTTTTAACTTATGGTCCGTCATTTTGTTTCAACATATAGAGTGCAATCACTCCAAACGGTTCGTACCATATATCGTATAACTGTCGTTATTTTGACAGTCAGGTGTCTTAAGCTGGCGTTGTTTTTAATTACAAGCAATTGAAATATTTTAAATCACGTTTATATTGAATTATAATACTTATATAATGATCAGGTTTGTTATGATTTAGTCATTCGTTTAGCTAGTTTCGGGCTTGTTAGAAAATTATGTCGTTGTAGTCGCTTTATATATTCGATGACAATTTAGTCGATAGTGAAATTTGCCCTAAAACGTATAACTTTTAGCTGACTTTGCCGCTAGTATTGAGAGGTTTGACCTATATAACTGTCGACAGTGTGTAATTGAAAATGTACTGGGCGATTTATCATCATAAAATAACAAAATTACTGTGGCACTGGCAAGTTCTTTTTTGAACTTTTTGTTAGGCATGTTCCACCTTACACCAGACAGAGTATTTTTTTTCCCTTGCAATATGATCACAGATGTTTAGATCTTAATTTATTAATTGATCTGTAATTATTAATTTTAAATTTGTGTGTCTATTGGTGCTTGTTCTGCTATTTCAATATGATTTATTTTAAGTGCAATACTGCGTTGGTTATGTAATTGTATGTATGTTAAGACCCCAGAGGAAATAAGTCTCAAGCTTTTTTTCTTGAGACTTTCTTGGGCTATTCTTGGCTAGTCTCTATATTGTCTTTGAATATGTCATTTTATGTTGTTCATATATTTTCAATTGGTTTAACTTATATATATATGTTTGCTATATTGTATTTGTTAATAATGTTATGTTAGAATAAAATGAAGTGAAAAAGACTTACAAAATGTAAGTTATATTTTTACCCATTTTATTTTTTCTTATTGCTTTAAATAGAAACACGTGATTAAATGGGTTCCATAAATATATTCCTCTACAAACGAAGAGAATTGGTCCTGTTCCCGGTCATCGACATTGGCAAGAATTCAGGTAGCAATGGAATGTTGAATGCATAAACAAATCGATTTGAGTTCATCTGTATAAACGTTACGTTTTCGTCAAACATTGCGATTGGTAATACGCAGAGACAATGTATTTTGTTCACGTGTGTTACCTGCTGCTAAGTAATGACGTCATCTGGTCTGCAACTTGTTCCCATAGAAGTTCACAAAAAGGTGAGTTTGGGGCACCTGAACAGGGAAAATCTATAGTATTTCGGCACCCTGTTTGGCATGGTTTGTTCGTCTCTTTCTGTATTCAGGAATATCACTATATGTCAATGTACTTGCACAATATTTGCTTTTATTCTCCTTTAAAACCTACTGTGTCACCTTTAACACTAATCAAATCATACAAGCCCAGACACAGATAAATACACTGGCTCCTGCACTTCGAGACTTATCTGTATCTTCGCCTATTTTCAGCAGAATCAAGATCCCGTTTTAATGTATGAAGCCTAATTCAACGACGTAGAGAATGATATTTAAGGGGCGACCCGAGTTATTATATAAAGCCTTTCAACTTGGCGGGTGACATTGAACCCAACCAACCGCCATGTGTACCCGGTCTCCCCTAAAATATTATAAAAGACTCAGACGTATATGAGGGTACATCCGTTTGTACAACGTACAGTACCCAATGTTCATTTCCAATTCTGAAAGTGCATTGCTGTACATTGCACCATTTTCCACTCCATGCAGAATTAATGATTTCGTCATTTTCTCACTCGCTTTCCACAAAGAAGATGTCTATTTCAAGAACTTGATTCCGCAGGAAATGATGTAAATTTAATTTGATTATTATTTGAATAAAGGAAAGTTCACTAGGGAACCCACTCAAGCCCCTGGCTAGGTCCTTGATCGCTCGCTTATTATTTAATTGTCGAATTTCTTACTACTTTTTGGGCGAAGAATTCCTCCACCCCCGGCGTAAATAATGACCCATCTCTAAATTAGGGGAGAATGTTCATACGTAGAATAACACGGTTGATTAAGATTTACTCATATTTTACTAAGCTGTTACTCCACAAAATATATGAGGATAACACCCTCAGAGACTCCTTCGTTTTTGCAACATACACTACAATGTCCATTGCCAATACTGAAAGTGCATTGCTGTACATTGCACCATTTTCCACTCCATGCAGAATTAATGATTTCGTCATTTTCTCACTCGCTTTCCACAAGGAAGATGTCTATTTCAAGAACTTGATTCCGCAGGAAATGATGTATATGTTAATTTATTTATTGTTATTTGAACAAAGGAAACTTCACACGAGAAACTGCTCATGCCCCTAGTTAGGTCCTTGCTTTCTCGCTTGTTTTTGATTTTACGAATTGCAAACAAACTTTTAAGCCCTATTTATATAGGGCAGTGATGAACCAAGTTTATTATATTCCCTGGTTTGGGCTTCCAAAACAGAATAAAAACAAGAATATCCTACCTTGTTTTTCATTATCTTACCCCATCGTTGAATCTGGTGCATTTTCAAATTCTTTTAATCACCTGTTTATAGGATATTGCAGGCTTCTCTCTAAATTTCTTAGATTAAAATTTAATCTAATTGGATTGCTATCATAAAAAACCCAAGTTTAGAATAAAAATTTAAATCAAAATACATTTCAAATAAATTTAAATCAAAATACGTTTCTAATTAAAATTAAGATTGTCCGCCATTTTAATCGATGAAATTTTGTAGAGTTGGTAAAACGAAAGCAATAAAACAAATATCTAGACGCTCTCAAGCTATGCTTATACCAAGCTATAAAATTGTACGAAAAATGAACGAAGAAATTAGCATATTAAAATTATAGGTAGTAGAGACGATAAATACTCTTAGTTACAACAAAAGTAAAACCATTTTGTGGTGCTTACCACAAGCTAAAATGTGTTATTCCTTTGTATATTTGACTTCAAACATAAGACATTTTCTGTACGTTGGCCGAGAAACAAAATGCACTGAAGTTGTTTTGTACTTTGCAGAACTTGTGTGTTTGCATTTTTTAATCTTTGTTCTCTCAAAATGCTAAAAAGAAAAAATCTGGTCATAATGACCATGTGTCCGTTAAAGTGGTAATAAAAATATCGTGTTTACGTTTTGCGTCATCACCTTGAAGCGTACCTCGAATTGGATTTGTTTATAACGTGACATTAAATTGCACGGGTTGGCTAGTTGAGACGACACTAAAAACACCATGGCAAGCATGCTGAAGCATCGCGGACGTTCTAAGACATAAAATTTTTAAACAAACATTTTATTAAGTATGAGTAGCACAAAATGCCATTAACATGAATCCAAACTATCTAGTTTGAGTTCAGGAATAACTTTTAAAAGGTTCTCCCAAAGGGATGGATATACTGACTTGCCTAATTTTGGGCCAAAAATTGACGATGCGCCCGTCTGCAAAACGCCTAACTACAGTTCGACCCAAGCACTTACGAAAATTTAACAGAAATGTTACCAACATTAATCGATAAGTTTCGCCACAAAAAATATCGATTTGAACTTTACCGATGGATCTAAATTAGCCCCAATAGCATTTATCAATTCGTCACAATTTATCACATAAAAATACGCTCTACGCCGTTACGGTTCTAATTTATTACTAGGGGCTAAAAGGCACTGAAGGGTCCACGTAAGCTGCCATCGTATTAAGCCCAAGGTATTGGTAACGTGGTAAATCTAAATACATAAAGAACTCTTAAAATGTCACGTGTGATCCAAGATAGATCATCGCATTTTATATCTGAATGGGTGTGATTTAGATAACGTCCAAATCTTGCCAAAAAATCTCATTACTCTAGTTGATTTCTTCCTCAAGGAATCTAAGCCCAAACAAAGTGGTCGTGATGACCATCGTCATCTCAACATTTCTTAGAAGACCGATGACATATGACAAATAATAGCGTTTTATTGATGGACATACACTTCCACCAAGGAGAGGTATGCAGCGCCCCTAGAGTTAAATATGCACGCTGCCCGGAGCAGTAGCGGTATTCGGACGGATATGATGAGGCAGAATGTATAGAAAATATATGAGGTGACGCGGTGGGTGATCGTCTTGCTTCGGTTGCTCTTGTGACATTAAAATCACCAAAGAATACTGTATTTGTTTATTTTAGATATAAAAAGTATATCATAGTGAAGAAAGTAGCATTTAAGATGTAGTATAGCTGCGCTTTATTTTTTGAGTTATAACAGTCGCGTAAAAAAGGCATCAATAATTTTCTGTGTGATAGTGGACTTTTTGATAGCCGTATATTGAAACTAGTACAGAAGCGTAGGGGGCGGTTGAATGGGGTCGAATTTGAAGGTTTTTCTTCGAGAACTTCGTTTCCTCCTGCACATCTAAAACGGGACTTCTTCATATAGATCTTCTTGATGTTGTGCGAGACGTAGTCGATTGAAATTTTATTGCATATCAATATGGATCTGCCTGGCGCATTGCGAGCTGTCATAAATTAAATAATAAATAGAAAAATAAGGTGGAATCATTTTCCCCTAAACTATGAAGCAAAGAACTTGCGCCTATAATACATACTGACGTATTTCACCTACAATTTGCAAATGTATCAAAGTCACACTCCATTCGAATTGAAGTGTTTCTATAGTGATTGTATTCAGTCATTTTAATTGGTCAAACAAAGGTCTGACTCAGAGATTTTGAAATATAATGTGTTGCTAATATAACTAAATGTTGAAGGGATATTAAGATAATCACATAAAATGCTCAATTCAAAAGTTTGAAAATGAATCATTTTTTTTAATTATTTGACAGTTTTCTTTTTATTACCATTACTGCCATAAAATATAACAGTGGTGTTCCGCTTGATATTAATTTTGCTTAGGTATATTTAGTCAGGTCATTAATGTAATTGCTAGAACCAAGTGGTACCCCGAAACCAATGCTGAGAAGTCTGTCACAGCATTACTCGATTTTGATGGCCGGTTTTCTTATCGGAAAGATATTGATAGTTAACCAGGTTGCGGCTCCAGCTACACACACCAACAATCTTATATTCTTGAAAACTAGCCTGAGTGGCCTAGTCGAAGGCCTTCTAGAGATTTAAAAGACCATTTTAATATGGTCGAGGAGTTAGAGGCTAAAAGTAAACAAAGTTCGGTAGCATGGATTAACAAAAGCCCCATCGAGGGACGTCTTCAAAACGAACCGTAACTGGAACGCGAGCAAACCGGCCGCGTTGAGGGTTGAAGCGCCACAACAGAAGAGATACCCCACGATGATCCAACAACGAGTTATAACCATATGACATTTGTCCAAATCTCAATGCAGCGTCAACGTATTTCTTCAAAAATATGTTTTGCGGATTATAACGTCAAAAAGGTAAGACTCTTACCACACTCCTCCACACACACAATCTCTATTCTTCTCTCACTCACTTTCTCTCTCTCTCTATCTCTCTCTCTCTCATTTTTTCTCACTAACTCTATCCTCTATATTCGCTCCTTTTTCTCTCTCACGTCTTTTCTCTCCCTCCTTTTCCCTCATAGCATCGGAAACTATTCACTCATTTATAACTGCAAATGAGCCGAAGTCAATTGATTAGCGCTGTTTAGCACAGAACAGAGAGGAATAAATCACTCTGCGATGTTATATAATGGCTAGATGAAACGAATTGAAAAGCCGCTCTCATATATCATGGGTCTGTTTTAGAACTTGGCAGCCCCCCTCAGAGTCATTTGCATTGCGCATTCCCTAATTGTTAAATAATTCACGTAATTCACTGTCAAACCCCACATAGAAAACTGGTGCGATACAAGCAGAAGTGAATTTGAAACGCCCAAAATTAATACTAGTAACAAGATTAATGAATGTTTAAATATCTTTTATCAGAATTTTTAAGCTGTCGTTTTACTTAGCCGACTATTTAACTTGTAGAGTCTCATTACACTTTTCTTTTTTATTGCACGACAAAACATGACGACACAATGCCATCTCGTTCAATCTGCCTTGTAGTAATTTGACGCGAACCGGATTCCAAGAGCGACAAAGGTATGTGCAATCTTTAGATTGGCGGGGTAAGACTGATCTGTTAGTAGATGTTGTGCCACCTGGTCATTCAATTGGTTAATAAGTAGGTCTATTTGCTGACCTCTATTGCAGTCACCTGCCTTGTTGCGTATTGAATGAAGAAACGGAAATTTTGCGGTGTTTTAAACAAAATCCCGATTGAAGCCCGAAGCAATTAAAGCTGGGTTGAAGACTTTTTCGGTTTGTTTTAATCTTCAGTGAAATAGAAATTAGATTAACAAAGTTTAAATATGCATGAAATGTGTAGAAAAAAAGTCGCAGTAGCGTGGGCTTTGCGAGTAGCGTTGAAAAAATGTAATTAAAGAGGTGAGCTTAAAATCAGGTGTTCATAACATTTTAATGACGATTGTTTTTAAGCTTGTTCTGTTAAAGTAATTATATGTGACCTATTTCTTTAAATGCAACAATTTCGGGAAATTGTGAACACGTGACACGACTTGATTAAAGTTTAAATCTGATGCCAGACTACATGCTCAGCAGAAAGGTCTTCAAATCGCAATGATCATACAATACCGCCAAAATAGATCAATACTTAATCACTTTGCTTTGTTATTCTCCGTGCTGAAATAGATGTGAATATCGCTACCTTACGAAATACTGGTAACCTAATACGGTATTATTTCTTGGTTTTGATTAATAAAGGATGTCCAGCAAATTTCAGCGCTTTAATCAAGATTTGTCTCACAGACTTGCCGTCAAACAACCACGCTAACTCAATAGTTTAAGATCCCTAATGGCATTAAGCCTCCAGTAGGTCACAGTGATCGGTGAATCATTATTAAACCTTTTTCGTCTCACTCGTCTAATCTATCTTATATTAAGATATTCAATCTTGAAGAGCGTATTTCAACTTTATATGTTTAAGTCATATATTACAATCAACACATTGCTGCACTTGAAGCTCCAAGTATGATATGAACTGGTAATAACGCATCGTACGTGAGGTCGGTGGCCGGGCGCGTCAGCCGCCGCTGCTGAATCCACACGTAGTTTATCCACTGCTGATCAGGCGACACTGCTGGCTTAACCAAGGACACATTTATATCAGTATGATAGCCTCAAGCTATATAAGGATGATTTCTCATTCATAACCGGCTGTAATTCCAATGTAGCGTAAGACCCCGACGAGAAACCCCGCGGCTTTATGATCTGAATTGCTCTTTCATCTCTTTTCAACAGCATCAATTTAATGATGCTTGGGCCCGCTTACAGCATGCCGATAGAGAAAAGAAAATAAAGCCAAAAAGAAATGCAATGTTCGTTTATTAATGCCTCTAACGACGACCAGAAACTTCTGAGGAAAACTGACTGCGAATTACGTTATTGCCTGCAAGATCAAAGGATTACACTGACCGTGAAATATACAACAATTCTTTACTTCTTAATTGTGAGCATCGGCATTTTACTACTACAGCCCCAACTGTATCTCTTACTTCCTTTAAGCTGCCAAGATTTACATTAAACGATAGGCCCCCCTTCACTGTCAACTCGGCTGTACAGGACATTCATTTTCTCCAGAAAAGTGAAAGTGCACATCAAGAATCAAGTAAATTAGAAAGTTTTTAGAGTTCCGCCATGCACCAACATAAATGACAGTGAAAAAAAAACATTATGTACCGGAGACCTTCCTTTTACCAATCCGATGCTCTACAACTGCGGTGATCGGACCAATGGTAAAAGTACTGTTTTTTTTTTCACTGAACTGCCATTTATGTTGTGTTTGCACCAGTTTTAAAATCCTTATGTTAGTAAATTACCAACTTTGAGATTTCTTCTTTCGTTTCGTTAAAGGAATCATGTACTACAATTTTGTATACATCTTAGTCGTCGTTTCCTATTTAAAAAACAAATCTGAATGTAGACCACTAAGCAATCTACTTAAAGGTGCATTTCTTGATTCCGAGCAAACTTCTGTTTTATGCATTGTTCACTAGAAATTGAGTTGATTCCGATCTTGGGGGTTTTGTTTCTGGAGCAATTCTTGTTTCCCCAGGGGGGGGGGGGCGGTCCCATAGGCCACTGTGCTGTAATTTCCGTCCGCTTACGGTCGGAAAATACAAAATTGCCAGTTTTCTCTTCTTACAGATACATTGATATCACGTAAGTGATGACAGAAAATCTTTTTAGGTAATGGGGGACGAGGTTGTGGATCACGAAATGCCCCTTTAGTGAAAATTCGTACACTAGAAGGTGTTAGGTGCCATACGCGATGTCTTGTACACGAAACGTGGAATTATGTTTTGATGCTATCCAAGGAACAAAAGATTCTACATTCCAAGACAACCCCCTTGGTTTCCCTATCATAAGTAATGGTATGCAAATTTAAAGGCCAGCAACGCTGGCAGTGGCCTTTCAAAATCTGTACCAAACCATGAAAAAAATTTAATTTTGTTGATTTTAATTTTCCCGAAGATGTACTAGAAATAGTGTCTTATATTATTTTATTGTTGATCTAAATCTAGCTTTACCCATGAAAAATGCAGGGGTTGGTTTTCAACGCAACCGTAGTTGGTTCGGTGGTTTATGACGGTCGAACCCTTTTAAAAAATAAACCAAATCCAACCGGAACGGACCGGAACCGTCGCGCAACCGGGTTTGGTTTTGAGCCACCCCTATGTTATCTTAAGAAACTCGTCTCGATATCCCTAACGTGCACTTTTGGAAAAAAAAATATCGGACCGGACCCCACTACCTTGGATTGGGGGAAATGCCCTAGTCTAACATCAAAATGACGCTACCTCCCTTTTTGCTGTGATCGTCAGATTTTCCTGTGACGTTAGGGATATATTTGTCTCAGGGCATTTAACATAAGAAAATAAAAAGTTACAAGTAAAAAAAAAACGTTTTTGGGTTTTTTTAAGATTTTGTGTGACTTCAAAAAACATATTGGGGGGGGGGGGGTTGAGGTGTCCACGACCAGTTAAAGAACCAAGTTATAACGCAAGGTCTTTATAAACTCAACACTTTTACAATCTACTATCATGATAACTAAAGTGAGATGGCTAACATTACGATAGTACAGGTTCACGACGAACGAAAAAGAAATTGATATTAAGACAAACAAAGAGGACAAGAACTCAACAAAGAACAACTTAGGTAAAGGAAAAGGATTGGACATCAAAATCAGTAACCGAGTCGGAGCGAATGTGTTAAAGAAGGAAGAAATAAAAGGGAAATAAGGAAGTTAACAAGATAACATAAACACAAAAAGTTCATTTACATTCATTCATAAAGAGAAAGACCATGTTCATTCCACAATCTCTTTTACATTTACAACTATTCCTGTGTGTGCATCCATCTTCAAACTTATCAAGTTTCTCTGTTTTGACCTGAAAAAACAATTTGGTCACCGCAAACCCCCACTCATGCCATGAGATATTCCCAAAGTAAATCAATTTACGACGAAATCTGGCTTCTAAATGCTCAAAAAATCGCTGCTATCAGGTAGCTAACACAGTAAACTGTGCTTAAAGGGCTTGTTGAGATCTGGGTAGCTGATATCCTTTTACTAAAACGATGTCGTGTTTAGTTGCACCCTCAAACTAACCCCCATTATCTGTTTTTCTTGAGTTTCACCTCACTCCCTCTCTGAAGTCAATTAACTTCTACCAAGGGTGTTAATTCATCTATATTGGGCCTTCCCCAGGAAATAATTTCATTCAGATAAAGTGAAAAAGTTCAGGTTTATTTGTAGTCCATTGTGAGAATGTGCAGATTGTAATCGTCGGTGCACTTTAGAAACTGGGTAGTGTCATGTAGTGAAATCATCAACAACACCGACAATACTCATTAACAGTTAATTTGACTTACTATAATATTTCATTTCGAAAGTCATAAAACATGTAATAAGGACAGTGTAATTTATCTCTGCCGTGAAATCATTAATATTGTATACAAGGAATTGTATGAAGTACCAGTAACAAATAAATACCAAAAAAAGGGAAAGACTATTAATGATTCAGGGGCAAAGAAAATTTACTTCTGCAGAGAAATTACTTATCTACTCTACAAGGTATACTTAGAAGTGTATACGTATCAGCAACGATTGGAAACCAAGCAACAGGTAGATTATACTATTTATGATTCAATAGCCGTGAAAAGGTCATTGAAATTTCATCTCAGCTTTAAAATCACTAATATACTACGCAAAGAATTTTAGAATTCCCAATTAGCAGCTCAAATACCCCTAACCAACGAATAGTTTATGACTCAAGAAGCTCTTAAAAGAACGTTTAATTTATATCTGGCTTAATATCGCGAATCTATATACTCTGCAAGATATTCTTAGAAGTAGCCAAAAAAGATGATCTTACCCTCGTAGCAAGTGAAAAAAAAAAAATTGATTCAAAAGACTGAGCTGTAATTGTTGACTCTGTCTTGAAATATCTAATGTATTGTACAAGGTATCTCAGTAACTTAAATAGAAAAGAAAATATTTTGTGATTCGGGAGCGGTGACAAAGACGATGATATTTTATCTCTCTCGTATATGTATCTGCTGTGAAAGGTGTTCATATGTCCCTTACTAGACAAGAAAACAATACTTGTCTTTGTTTCTTAAATCATTTAGTATTGCAGCATTTTTTTGTTACCAATGCAATATGTTACAATGGTACAATACGTTACAATGGGTTTTCACGGCAATTTGGACTTCTTTACAACGAGTTGTCTTGCATCTCTACGTCATCACAAATTCTTCGCTGTTCCCGCTGTCTAATCTCACATCTGTTGTGTAAGCTCTTGTACAATTTGCTCTCTGCAAGACATCATTTCAATCAGATAGATTAAATATTTCTAATTCTGGAAGTAGGGGCATTTTACATTCTGTTGTCCGGGGCCTGTTGTGCTAAAGTGTGTCGGTTCATTTGCTCCCATTGCTCAGGATTATTACTTAGCTGTGGGTATTAATTAACCCGAGTTATTATCTTCACCTTCGCAAATTTGTCTTCTGGCAACCCTTTTGGAAAGCACCAAGCGTAGAGGTTTGTCCATGTTACTTAATTGAAGGACTTTCAAAGCCATCTCGCGAGAATTGATATCAATAGAAATAATTTCGCGACAATTTTGCTAGGCAAATTACACTTAATACACGGGCTCGAGTGAATTTTGACTTTCAGATTAACCCAGGGCTACTTGTATCAAATAATAGAATCTAGCAGTAGTTTCTACGATTTGTTTGCCAGAACAAAACTGTGACAGGTCAATGTCTTCTTCTGCTCCTCTGCAATTTATCAGTCAGATCGTCGCTAAGTTTTCTACCTTTTCTTCACCATTCTCCTGTGACTTCTGGCCCTGAGAAAAATTCATCTCAATCACAAACAAATACATGGCGCATAGAGATATGAATTTACTGCAGACACAAAAGATGTCTGGGTGAATTCGTACGCTCAAAGGAGTAACACAGCTCACAGACACACCATTCTTCTGCCGCCACAATGTACTCCCATGAACTCCTACTCCTCAAGATACTTATAATGTACCCATTGGCTACAGCAGTAGGACAGGGACGACTGAAGAAACATTACAAACAGACTGACGTTTGTAGACAGCCAGTGGTAGAGAAGCTGTGGCGAATTCGGCGAGTAACAAAGTCACTACATCAGTAGGACGGGGATGACAGAAAAAACATTGCAGACAGACTGACGTTTGTAGACAGCCAGTGGTAAAGAAGCTGTGGCGAATTCGGCGAGTAACAAAGTCAATTGCTACGAATTTTAAGAGCCATCCAATTACATTTTTTCTGCTGCTCGTTAAAATCATGATAAGAAGGTTCGTTTGTCAAAAACCACCTGCCACAGAAAGGTTCGCAATAGTGAATGCTATGTAATTAATCAGAACCATAACTCATTTATGCATTCCCATAACAAAATGCTCACATGCTTGTAATTAATTCAAATTTGTCTTAAATTGTAAGCTTTGTTAATGAACAATACGTTTCACTTTCATAAAAATTGTTAGAGGCATTTTTTTCTTTCAAGCATCACTCAATTGTGCTATATTACCTTATAGAATAGCCGTTAGGTATTTTCTGTCTGTTATCGATTGATAAGATATGGGAGTCAAAATGGTCTTTTATAAGTTCCAGTCATAACAAAATTCTCTATTCTAATGGAAAAGGTTCAACCTTTAATAAGTAGGTTAAATCAGATAGCGATTACTGAAGAGTTCAATCGATCTATGCTTTTACAAGGATCGTTGGATGCTAAGAGAATCTGGGAAGTATGACTGCTATGCGCGCATCGACGTGTGTTATTATTGGAACGACTTTTCACAAACTCCGGCCTCTAAATAGGCGTTTTGGTACGGCCTCGTATTCAATCAAGATATCATTGGAGGCACAGAAGACCACGATGACAGATATTTAAGTTAGAGAATTCACACCTAATGTTTATATTACGCTTCATATTACTATAGCCCAGAAGAGTATTCCACCGTTAAAAGAGCTGTTGTTCATTTGCTCTTTTAAATCAAAAAATCATCTGGTAGAACTCTTTACTGAAAGAATCATTTATGTTAGATTTAATTTTGTTCTAACCAATTTATTTTATTACGATCGCACTTTTTGATCACTTTAAGTGCTTTGAAATAATTATTGCTCTGTAGAGTGCATGGCACCACAAGATATTTCGCAATTTCTTCAAGGTTGTGTGTTACGTATAGCTTGAAGACTCCATCACTTGTGCGTCAATAAGTGACTTTGGGCAGAAATTACAAACACAATGAAATTGATCTTTTTATAAAGCAGCCGAAAAAGCCTAGGGAGATTTTGACTTTGCTGTCATCGATACTCTCATTTGTTTGATAATTATGCACAGTGCCGATGGTTTCTATCACCGAATCGTCATTTCAAACAAGACACGGCAGAGCGTCACAGCCGGAATAGAATGGGGAAAAATACGGGGCCTTTCGGTATTATCCTTTCATTATTCTGCTTCTTTGATGGCCATGCATGTTCTAATTATTTAGGTAAATAAGTCTAATGGCATAGACGTGGAGAACGTCACAGGAGTCGTGGGTGAAGCTCGTTGCGGCAATTGTAGTGCGGCAATTGTATGTATGTACTAAGAAACTAATATGCAGCTTGAGAAGAACTCTTGTGTTGAGGAGTGTATCTTCAATGACGATATGACACTATTCAACAGTTACATTAGGCGTATAAAGAGAGAAGAGGAATCCTAACTCATTCGAAAATCATTTTCATAAAAGGCCACTTCTTTGTTGTCAAGCATGCCTGTGACTTGGTGAGGTGTGAAAATGACATTAAGCTTCCTGGTCACGCACTCCTTTCTTCTTTTTTAAATTTGCGGGGGACATTAACTTTCCAACCCTTCGAATACGTGACACATTCAATAGGACAAAAATATACTCCAAATTTGGTCGGATAACGCTAAGTTAAAAGTGGATTGAATGTCTCGCCAGCACTTTATATTTCAATACCAGTTTTTCGATAGTAAAAGATCAAGTTCTATTTTCAAGAGTAAAAATGATTCAAAACATTTTATCTTATTTCATATAAAACGTAATATAAGCCTCAGACCTTAGAATTTGCTGTAAATATAATGACTATGTTATTGTTTATTTTTCAATTTCATTGATAAACTTGGACATCTCAGTTGATTTCAGCCTGAAAGATTTTTCGAAAAATCTTTCGATTTTTCCGTCATTTCCGAAATGCAAATTATTTATCCAGCTATATGCACTCGAAAACAATGTGTACTCTTTATTATTGTCCATATTTGTGCTGTCAGTGTCAGGCGGAGAGTTTGACACGTAGAGTGGTCCTAAGCCCAGCTCAGCGTTTGGGTGTTTCAGCTCAGCTCAGCGTTGGGTGTTTCATTTTGCTTTCATGAATGGTGAGGTTGCGAAAAACCATAAACGTCTAACGCGAACACCTATTCTTACGCCTGTCTATTCAAAATCTTGTCACAGGAGGGTGATTTTAAATAGACATGCGTCAGAATAGGCGTTCACGTTAGACGTTTATGGTTCCCCGCAACCCCCCTAATACCGCCTCAGTCACGTCCGGAACAATGTCGAGCTGTAGATAATGACCAAAGTGCTATAACCAAAGTGCTATAAACCTCTATGGCGTATTTTGTAATCACGGATACAGTTTATTTTTGTTATTGTTGGCTTTCAATATGACTTGCAGGGTTGCAATGATACAGGTTATATTTGCCTTGCAGGTTAAATGGATATAATCCATAATGTGGTTGTTAAAATGAATGGTTTCCTAAGGGGTTACATTAGGGCGGTTTTGAGTGCAACTTTGATTACATAAAACACATATTTGAAAG
Organism: Ophioderma brevispina; assembly: GCA_023653785.1. NCBI lineage: Eukaryota > Metazoa > Echinodermata > Ophiuroidea > Amphilepidida > Ophiodermatidae > Ophioderma > Ophioderma brevispina. Next base: position 168,303 of record JAMKCH010084425.1, on the reverse strand, counting down.
CATTATTAAATGGATATTTTGGCAGATTATTCTATATGAGAAGGTTACCAATGTTATTTTATCACACAGTAGGTAAATATAATTAACTGGTATAATTTTGATACATCTCAGAATAAGCGACTACACATTTTGGTACAAGCACATTCTTTCAGCCTGCGTGCTTGTTACGTTCTCCTTTGACACCACACATAAGTTTGGTTGTATTTGTGCAATATCAATAATTAATGCTCTCAAGTTAACTGAACCATTTTAAGGGCTGACTTCAAAACTCTTCCGCAGGGTTTGGGTTAGCGACCGTCAAAAGCGCTTGAGGTATGAATGGCATTTTTACTTTGTTTTCTTGCTACGTTGATAATTTAAATACGGTTGTTTTCATTAACTGTGGACATATATTCTTTATTTATTGCCACAAAATTGATATTCATTACCGGTGTGGCAGGAGATATAGTCCTCCGGGCTCACAGTCCGGGAACAATGGTGAACAATAGGGCAATTGGTTCAGTTGACTCTTCACGCAACATTAGTTTCACGCTTTATTACATTGTCGTCTATGGAGCCGGACTATGATACCTGCCGGACTATGATTACTTTCACACCGGGTATCTTGGTAAAACTGACTGCAATGTTCATTCTACAAGTACGGAACCGACGGCGCATCATTTCTTCCAAACGACGAGTGTTTTCAAGCTTAGTTCGTCAATTTCAAATTAAAGAAGCATTTCGTGATTCTAGTACCCTTCTTTCAGTTTATCGTTCAATAAATATCCTCGAAAAAAGTTATTCCCCAAATTTCAGGTGATTCTGATTCTTTCGTCTTCCTAGCAAAAGTTTGTTTCACAAGCCCACGGACACATAATGAAAAATTGTTATTTTCTGGCAGAAATGACCAAATCCACCCGTATGATTAGATACACATGCGGTGTAGATGACAAAGCAATATCAACTATATGAGTTGGTGAGTTGGGGGACGAGACTGTGAATCACGAGATGAACTTTTTAGCAATTCGGTAGAGCAGAATTCTGACAGTCAATCTAAAGCTGTTGAACAAATCCAATTCATAATATCTAGTCACCCTCCTGGGATTTGAACCTTTGATCCTATGTACGGTACCAGAAGCAAATATCCAAACCACTAGGCCACATTTTGTCAAAACATAATTTGTAATTGTAAATTTACTCGCATTTCCACTGTAGCTCTCACCCAGACTCAGGGCAACTACGATGATTTACACGGCTAGGTCATTTAAAGTAACACTAGTAGAACTCAAGGGTACGTCTTATCTCGCTGAGCATGGATGTTTGACAATATCTTAGAAGACACTCTCGTATGATAGCTAACAGATCCCGGTAAGCACTTAATAATCCTTTGACAAATATATACGCGGGTGATTCACGTACGCCGCATTGCGGTACAACAATACTCATGCAACTCTGAAATAAAACCTATCATTAAATGTTATGGAAGGTTAAAGATCGAATATTTTTAAAAGGATGGCGCCTTCACATTTCAAATAAGCTACGTGTCTAAGCTAAGCTAAGCTACTTTACTGTAGTAGTTCGGTACTCCTTGGATGAGAGAGGCAAGCGATCAAAAGTACCTTGGCATATGTTTAAAAATCTAAAACAATGACGCTTTTAGGGAAGAATTGGCCAATGTCACTGTAAGAAGCCGTAACAATAAGGATTAATCAGATTCAGAACAATGCATTTTTAATCTTTCAGTGTGGTACGTTTCTAGATGAGTGAGTTTGTGAGGAGTACTCACCATATTAAAAAAACAATTTGATCTAAATAATTTCGCTCTTTAAACCTAGGTTGCAATTCGCGTGTCATATTTGTACTTAATTTTCTAATATACTATTACAAATATTTGCCGTATAGATTTATCCATAATCGGCCTATGCTAAAAAACAACATAAACGTTTATGCAAGCATATTAGACTAACCCATCGCGTCAAGTTGACTTAAAAGTTGACTTTCGATTAAATCGAGACATTTACTGTAAACCAATAAGGTTAACATCCCGCAGAGAACTCTGTGATTACTTTTTAAAGACTTTTCTAGTTAGAATAAAAAAACTGTTCCGCTTCAACAATCCAAAGGTGAAAGCTCCCGGGTAAACATTAATTTTAAATTGTAAATATACCTGTATCTAAATCCACAATTCTACAGCTCGATGGTAAACACTTTGATTTTACACTGATCTGTGACACTCATAAAAATTGCTTTAAGTATTTCCAGAAGCAAACACAAAAGATGTTTTTAATATTTAAAGGGACAAACAGTGCATTGCAAATCTAGTGCCATATAATACAGTGTCCGTGTGACTGAGTGTCCTACCACCCATCTGCCTATTGTGTTCTCCATTGAGTTCTGTATGCATCATTTGTTTCAGCACTGTACCCAAATGGCCTCGTCTACAAGGTCACGGTTTATTCCGTACATGTTGCTATGGTTGCTAGGACACTCTCTCATGGGGACACTCAGTTTCTTTACATCGGAACATCGAATAATTCATTTAAAAATCCATGTATTTGTATCTTTGTTACTGGCATGGATGTGCTAGTGGTTGGCTTGAAATCCGTGTATTAAAGACAAAATAGAAACTTTTATCTGATACTGGATTTTCTATGTGCTAGAAATTGTGCTGTAGGGTCTAACCTAAAACACGAACATAATTGACCTTTGCTTATTCCGTGAGCCACAATTCAGCTGTTTAGGGTATAGATAATCAACCACCATCACTGCATTACATGTCAATTTGCGGGGATACGGTATGAAACATTCTCAAATGATATATTAAATTTCCAGATTTTCTAGTCCTAGCAAATAGTTAGTTATCCCTTTAACAATATAATATTTTGTCAATCTTGTGAATTTTGAGTTAAACATGAATTATACTATAGGTTGTTGCCCCAGGTTTTCTTGAAATCAAAATGCAAACAATGACAACATAAGATATGCAATCTTAAGTGACTTGTTCGACTTGCGTAGGATTCATCTTATTCAAAAATATTTAGGAAATAGAAAATTTCAAAGAATTGTACGACGACGAGAATTGCTTATTTAACGTGTTATTCCGTGGCCTGGAGGAGTTGTGGAATACAGTATGGCTTTGTCAATAACGTTTACATCATTACTTTGCTCATGGGGATTTTTAATAGGATTGCTTTAAATTTTTAATACTTACCTTTGTCATGTAACAAATTCCCTAGAGGATTCACGCGATGTTAACATGATAAAGGTCCCCCGGTATATTAATATCATTCTGTTGAAAATACGCGCGTGCAGAGAGCAGTATTGCTGAAATTATCGCCCACATTTCACAACCAGTTTAATGTAATAACAAGGGGCCACCTGGGAATCGAGTTGAAATCCCATCCAAATGTGTGTTTGAATAATAGAAGAAAGGCATTTTTTAATTTTTACTTGGAGGTTGGGTAATGCCGCATGAAAAAAGTAATAAAAATAAACGTTTTAAGTTTTACACGTTGTGTAAAGCCCCACACTTCTGAAATAACACCCCTTAGGAAAAGGGCGCTTAGTGTTTGACATTGATGGATAGTTAAAGCCGTGGGTAAGATATGTAGCCATATGATTAGAACAATATGCAGACAACACTTATGCGGCAGGTACAGGAAACGGCCGAACAATGACCCCTCTATGAAAGACAACACTGTGAACGTTGTTGAACTATTTGTAATTCCAAGGACCTTGTTCAAAGTTCACAATTAAGGTGTATAGCCCCGGATAATAAAAAAACTCTTTATCACCACCCATCCCATAAGACTGATAATTAATGTTTCATTTCTTAATGACGCGCGACTATCCCACCGAAGTGATAGGGGTTCGTTCGCGAAAGCAGTCGTATCGTTTAAGACTGACGTAGCAATAGTTGCGGACGTAGTTACTACTAAGATTTTTTTTACCCGTTCGTGGAAACTTGAACGTAGACTACGTGTGTCCTACGAGGTAAGCCAGATTTTACGATTAAAACTACGTGAGGTCATGAGACACGTCGCACACACTCGTAGGTGTGGAAAGTGACATCCTCCGATCCCACAAATTTTATTTTCCATGTACAAATGCTTGTCATACATTTAATATCACTGTATGCAATTGTTAAGCTTAAATTGAATTCCGTCATATAGAAAATCTCAATTATGTAATTAAAATTCCACATCCAGAATTATTTGTGGTATACAGTAGGCCTATATCCATGGTAACTTGTTATACTACACATATAAAATATTTCCAATAATCACAAGGTTTCATCTCAATCTTTGTTGGTGGAATTGAGTATTTCAGATGATTAATTCAATACAAACAAAAACATTTCAAAATATTTGAGTCAGCATTAAAAGTGCACAATTTATTCGTCATCTATTGACTCGTCCGAGTTTTGAATTCTTTAAAACATCAGTGCAAGTCTTCGCTAGTAAGTATTCTTCTGCACTGCTAACAGACCTTTTCCCCCCCCCCCCCCCCTCCCCAATACCATTTTCCTTTCCCCCCCCCCCCTGCTGGTGCAGGCATCAACCTTCCTGTTATATTCATCTTCATTTCCTTTTGTTATCGTTTATTGGATATAGGCTATATTACTTTTCTTTTCTTTTAATATTTTTAGTAATTTGTCTTTCCAACTATAAGAATGACTCCTAATGAGGAAAATAGCCGCCCTATGTGGTTCTGAAGCCATTTTTCTTGTACCGGTGTAGGTCTATCTAATACCTACGAAAGTACACAGCTAATAATAACAAGCCAATTTAACGCGATTCTCATCAACCAGGAGGAATTCTAATATGCGAGGGGAGTCCGAGTACTTAACCCGTTCAATAAGTCTGCACTAACCCAAAACCACGCGTAGGCTTCTAAATCCATAATGATATTACTAGAACGGCATCCAACACCGACTCGTACCTACTTGCACCCACGAATGCACCCAAATAGAAGACACGTATAATGATCCTAAGGTTATGCGAAAAGGTATTCCTACGACTGTCTAACGTCCATTGTTCGCGAACGCACGTAAGTCACAACTGGTGACATCGTAAACAAGCGCTCAGCAAAAGTTAGTATATACTTACGATTAAGTTTCGCGGGGGACGAACCCCTGGTCACCGCTGTGGAGCGCAAGGCTGCTAGCAAATATACCACGAATAAATCGAGGACAAGAAAAGATTTATGGAAAAAAAATCATTTTAGAAAACCTTATTTAGAAAAAAACTTGCGAGAGCGCGGAAATAAAATTCACGTACGACACTGGCTTCGCAGGGAATCGAACCCGGGCTCGCATTGATAAAAAAAAGCAAGCGATCTAACCGCTAACCCCGCCGTCACAAAATTCACTTTTTTGTAAGGCTATTACGTTACTCGTAAATAAGAGCCAATCGTTTTATTTATCTTGCAGAAAGGCAGGTTGGGTAAAACTGTTTTCTATCACATGATGCTTGAATTGATCACCAGAGTTTCTGAAGGTGCGGTTGTTTGGCTTGTTTATTCACTCCACGGTACCAACTTATAAAAACGTGATGATGAGGACAAAAAGATTTACATTGCAAGAAATTGCAACTGTATCTAACATCATAAAAGATCCTGAGATCCTAATAATTTGCGTTGTAGCTTTATACATCACACGACGTGAAGAGTAGTTTATTTTGATGATAAATATTCCATTCCTGGTTTATTATTAATTGTGCAAATTTCGTGTTTATCGGTACCACAAGAGTCCATGCAGAGTTTCCATGGCTTAAAAACGAGATTATGGTACATGACGATCGATGGATCGTTTACTTCGAACGCGGCAGTGGCCTTAGCAGATGGTGGGAAACGCAACACAATTTTGTCGCTGTAACGATAGTAACGAATGCATTTTAACGTATGGGTGCTGGAAATACACAAAGTAAATGGACTGAGCACAGGATACATTTACAATGTATACAGGCTTATCTTCAGCTGCAGTTGAATCCACGTCTAATTTGGACTTTTTCGAGGGATTGAGGAAAACTTTAGTCTTAAGGCAATTTGCATCAAATTGGACATTGTCTAACCGTACCAGTTTAAAGAAAACAAAAAGGTTGATTTAACAATAACAACAAACAAGCTTGAACTATATATGTTGACTGGAATGCTTACAAGCTTTCTGGCCTATGCTTGGTTTTGACTCTGTCACCAAAAAAAAACCGTTCTAATGAATGAACAAACGGCTCCGATTTATGTAGGACCATCCTTGGTGCTCATTTTAATAAAAACAATTTGGAACCGTACTATTTTCCCCGGAAGTGTGGATAAGGTATGCTGCAAAAGTTGCGAGGTACGGAAGGTTGGCGCAACCTCTGAGATCTTATTTTTGCTCTTATTAAAAACTTCTTTATAGATATAAACATGAAACTCTATGTAGGTCAGATTAATGGACATCTCAAAATCCACTGACCTAAGACTAGGCCTGTTTGTACTCATTTGAATGCATTTTGATGTTTATGCTTATTTTGAATATTATCATAAAAATGCAAGAAACACTTCAATCTCCGAGCGACTTATAGTCGCCTGCAAGGCTAAAGCCGGGAGCCCAGCCTATAGCATCAATAGGCACATTTTTTTGTGTGTTTAGGTAGATATAATTTCTAAAAAATGAATATTTGTATACTTATATCACCTAAACCACAATTTTGAAATATTTTTACAGCTTATCATATGAAGATTAAGACAAGGAATCTAGAACTTTCCAGAGTTGCTCTAACTTTAATAAAGTAGCAATCGGGCAGTTAAAACAAAGACACTTTATAACCAAGTTGAAAGTCTTTTGCCGTGCCTTGTCTGGGGTGAAGACTCACTTTTTGAACGATATCGGGGAAGATTTAATCGAGTCTCGGCTGCATCGAGGCGATGGAGTGTACCTGTTTCTTTAAACCCTGAATTCGAAGATTAAATCCTATATTGTAGGAGAACTGCACGTATGAAATGTCACGGAACATTCAAAAGTGCTTCGCCTAATTTGTGAAAATGTAATTACCGACCATTATTTAGGTGTCAAATACAGGAGATGTTATACACGGGACGTGTCAAGTGGTACGCTATGACCTTGTTCATTGCTTTAAAGGAACAAGTTTTTAGACTACATGGGCTATTCACCTCTTACGCGTAATTTCACAATTTTATTTTTTCTTTCATCAAAGCAAGGCTCCTATGTTCAATCTAATTGGGATTTTGCATTCTTGTTTGGCATCTCAGTTCTTTTAATAAAATGTGAAGAGCTGATAACTTACAATCAAGGATTATCATAACCTTAACATGTTGAATAATTTGCATTGTCCATACTTCAACATAAGGCGATACAAGGCAATGATCTGAACAATTTTTTTTGACGGCTCATCTCGTCACCCACTAGACAAATGGTCATCACCATATAATTCATTTTTTTTGTTTTTTTTGTTTTTATCAATGCATACTTATTAATCAAATTAACACTGTCTTTTCACACTGATGTGTTGTTATCCTTAAATTAATCAGTTGATGGTGGTTCAAGAGTAGTAGTAGTAGTAGACGTAGTAGTAGTAGACGTAGTAGTAGACGTAGTAGTAGTAGTAGACGTAGTAGTAGACGTAGTAGTAGACGTAGTAGACGTAGTAGTAGACGTAGTAGTAGTAGACGTAGTAGTAGACGTAGTAGTAGTATAGTAGTAGTAGTAGTAGTAGTAGTAGTAGTATTAGTAGTAGTAGTAGTAGACGTAGTAGTAGACGTAGTAGTAGACGTAGTAGTAGACGTTAGTAGACGTAGTAGTAGACGTAGTAGTAGACGTTAGTAGTAGTAGAAGTAGACGTAGTAGTAGTAGTAGTAGTAGTCGTAGTAGTAGACGTAGTAGTAGTAGAAGTAGTAGTAGTAGTGTAGTAGTAGTAGGTAGTAGTAGTAGTAGTAGTAGTAGTAGTAGTAGTTAGTAGTAGTAGTAGTGTAGTAGTAGTAGTAGTAGTAGACGTAGTAGTAGTAGACGTAGTAGTAGACGTAGTAGTAGACGTAGTAGTAGACGTAGTAGTAGTAGACGTAGTAGTAGTAGTAGTAGACGTAGTAGTAGACGTAGTAGTAGACGTTAGTAGACGTAGTAGTAGACGTTAGTAGACGTAGTAGTAGTAGACGTAGTAGTAGTAGTAGTAGTTAGTAGTAGTAGTAGTTAGTAGTAGTAGTAGTAGTGTAGTAGTAGTAGTAGTCGTAGTAGTAGTAGTATAGTAGTAGTAGTAGTATTAGTAGTAGTAGTAGTTAGTAGTAGTAGTAGTAGATGATTTATGCAGCGCGCACTTCTATGAATCCCGAATCACTTGAGCATGAAAAGCTAGTTTAGCAGACCTGAATGAATTAACATGATCAATAATAGCAGTTGGTGCTCTTCATCCTATGAGATTAGAACGCATCAGTCTATTCGGTGACACTGTGCAAAGCAATATAATAATCCTTATTGAATATGCATATGACAATTGAGCTGTTGTTCATACGGACGGTTTAGCATCGATATTAACAAAAGTCATAGTGTTCTTGCTAAATTCTGCACATGGCATCTTTCTTTAATTTGTATTCAAGTTATGTATTCTGTACACGGTGTGTTCCGATGTTTTGCTTTAGTCTTTCTGCATTATTTTTTAAACTTTAAAAGGAGGTACGAACATTTTTGCTTAAGTTTGTAGTTAACTTAAAGGAGGCATTTCGTGATCACGCCTCCGCCCCCAACGTACATTTACGTACCTCTGTCATTGTGTATTGATATCCGCAAACGGACAGGAATTCATACAGTGGCCTATATGTGGCAGCGTGATACGAGATTCGCTCTTCAAAAGAATTGAGATTCAAGAAATTTGCAAAATACATATTTCTTGAGATCTCGTGAACCATAAATAAAAATGAAGATATTAGGATCACGTAATATACCTTTTAGAACATATCCAATGTCGGTGGCGCTGTAGTCGGTGCCCAAACGGTTCCTTACAATATAGGGGCACCAAAGAAACCCGTAAGGTACTATTTGATATCGGTATTCCATGTATGTTTTATCGTTTCGGTCACGGTGGCTATTTTGATTATTATTTTGTATTATTATTATCAGTATTATTTTACTATTATCATATACGATTAAATCATGATATTTCTAATCTTCGCCTGAGTCATACAAACTATCCATCTTGATAATGTCAATAAATGAGACATTATACTAGTGCGTTTACAAATGTTAGAGCTAATATCCATCGTATACCTCCGAATACCATTAAATATCATATTTAGTACATTACCTTATTGTTAGGCCTGTTTATGGGTACTAAAATGTTTAGTTCAGTTATTTTCCTAAAGACAACCATGCTAAAATGTAGAAATGGAATCGATGGACAACTACAAGTAATTCGGTTGCAAACATATCCCTAACATCCCTCTCCCAAAGTTGTCGTAATCATTGCTGAACTTACTTACCCATTTGCTTAAATTTTCCGAAAAAAATAGCTTTACCAAAGACACCTTTAACAAAGTAGATGGACATGTCAATAAGTTACGGCAATTATTTCCGTCTCCACCGTGTTGCACGAAGTTATCAGCTGATAATTGAAAAGCATTAGTTCGATAAGTGCCCGTGTCAACGAAACTCATATTACACACATTTACACGTGTATTACGGATATCAAAAGACCGTCTGTAACTTAAGGGTATCAATTTTTCCCGCGTGAAGATTGCGTCCATTTTTGTGTCATGCGATATGAACCTGATGAATAGGGGTACACTCCATTAGATGCATCGTTAATTGAGGTATGTGCGATAGGTAACCGCATTGAAGCTTGTTTCCATTTCTTCACGTCATTAGCGTGTGTTTCATCCTTTTGCTCGATAAAAGGGAGGTCTTATCTTAACGAATAAGGTCATCATTATCGCAAAGCATATAATACTCATAATTCTTGCATATGCTAAAGAAGCTTACAACAGATAATTGAAGCTGCAATAACAACTAGTATTCTAAATCCGAGAGTTAGAAGTCAACGTACTACTAACATATTTCTTCTTAACCTATCTTTCTAGATTATATCAAGATGGTGATCTATAAAATTATTCAAGATGTTTGATATATCTTATTAAAATATACCCCATGTAAGCACTACTGTGATCGTCTTGCCCAAATAAGAAATGGATCTTGATATTTTACAGTTTATTTCCTCTAATAACTTTTAGCCATTGACAATTAAAATTGTCCTTATTGTTTTATGTTAAGTTCAATGCTTGCCAGATTGTGTCTGGTATGATTACAATATATATATATATTTAGCAAACATTTGTTTTAATTAACAAGAAGAGTTACTGAAGAGTTTGATATTTCAAGAAATAAGCCAATAATATTCTTCTCAAGTACAATCATCAATAGCGATTAGCATAAATACATTGTTGGTCAGATAATCCAATTTCAACGGGTTCTTTGATGTTTTTGATAGTTTTAATGAAATAACTTCTTCTTTTTTAAAGTTAGAAATTTTAAACTAATTTTAAACATTCAATTTTTTTTCATAGCAAATAATTCAAAACTATGCCAGGCGACTTGTTCCCTGGTTTGTGGGAACACATCAAATATATTCAATTATTTATTTCTTAAAAAAGAACAAAATGTTTTTAACGTCATGTGTTCCCAGGTTCACGCCAAATATACATGTATTTTTGATAAGCTATGCATTGGCCGTTATGCCACCATTTATTGTAGTATTACATAAGTGTACCTTATTCTTTCTACTTCTAATTTTAGTGCATGCATATTCCCTTGCCTGGGGACAATACGAGTCAAACGCTACACTTCTTCGTCCGTGCGACATACTTAAATAACATTTAAGTTGATCGAATCCAAATGTATGCAACATCCCTGCAGCGCACTTACAAGGATACAAACAAAAGGCCGTTGACACCAAGGAACATTTAGGTTTATACTTTTACCGTATGGGGATAAACTTGAAACCAATCGCAAAAAGTAGAAGAGGCGGGAACGGTACAGTGCCTTAGGCAGACGATATGAGAAAGCAAAATAGGAACAAATGTGAGAGCAATTAAATACTTTTTGATTGCGTGCCTCTCCGAGTTAGGTCGGGATGGTAGTTTATTTACTCCTCTTTCTGCCTATCTCTTACTCTCTCTCTCCCCCATTCTCTCAATAAACGATCAGTAAAAAAAGGCATTGCGTCACCATTCTCTTCGTAAAACTTACCAAAAGATAGTGACCCTTATCCTTTTTTGTGTGTTGATATTTTATACCCATAACCTATACAATTCATGCTCTCCCTTTTAAACTCAGATCAAATGCGACAAACCTACCTTAAAACCATAAATATTTATTCTTCGCATTAATATACATTGTACACATTTTGTTATATCTAACGAGTCTATTCGTATGACATTTGTATCTCTGTAAGTGTAATTATTAAAATCATCAATATTCAATCTTCCGCATTGACAGTTTCTCAAGTGGACCAATATCATGAATTGCATGAGTCTTAACTGAAAGTTCTAAGGCCTGTTTAACTGTATGTTTTATACTGCACGTATCTTTTGTTTCTTAGTTTCGTCGTCAAGGTCATACTTTCTTCCGTGCATCTCTATGGAAGCTAGGACATTCTGATAATGGGGACTCTTAGTTACTTTATACCGCTGTCATATAATACAGTGTCCGTGTGACTGAGGGTCCTACCACCCATCTGTCTATGTGTTCTCCGTTGAGTGCTGTATGCATCATTTGTTTCAGCACTTTATCCAAATGGCATCGTCTACAAGGTCACGGTTTATTCCGTATATGTTGCTATGGTTGCTAGGACAGTCTTTCATCAGTTTCTTTACACCGGGATTCGTCAGCGCTGGGCTTCAGAGCAATAAGTCAGAAGCTAGCAGTCAATGGAGGAAATCTTTTTTGTCCTCTTCACAGTCGAAGCAGTAAATAACGTATGACAAATACCGAGGGTCATTCCACGTTTTTCGTATCCACCCTCATTAAAATCTATTGCCCAACAGCTAGTGCTTGAGTTTGAACACCACAGTAAGCAGTAGCAATCCGTATCGATATCGTCTGGTTGGATTGTAGTATAATACTGAAAAGAATTTTCCAACCCGCCTATCAAATAACCAGACAGTTGAAAAGAATTTGGCACCCCAATTCCCACCCAACCTCAGCCCAGACTGATCTGACGTTAAAGAAGGATTTACACTTCTGAATACCTGTCAATCAAACAAAGAAATTAATGAACAAATACTGCAATATACAATAGGAGATCATGAAATACAGTGTTCGTGTCACCGAGCGTCCCACCGCCCATCTATCTATTGTTTTCTCCATTGTGTGCTCTACGCATCATTGTTTCAGCACGCTACCCAATAGTCTCGTGTTCAAGGTCGCGGTTTATTCCGCATGTGTTAACGTACGAGCTAGGGCACTTGTCATGGGGGACCATCAGATAGGTTATAACGTCATTGTTATTCAACACGAAAATGTGAAACAACACAGGATGATGCCCTTTAGTTATTAGAAATGTCCTTTACTGTTTACGGTGATAAATATAAAAGATCACCTTTTCAATGACTTTTTCCTCTGTGTTTTTAACTAACATTAATGTCACATCACTAGCAGATAACAAAATCCAACAGAAACCTAACAAACACAACATCATTCTCATCCGGTGTCCATTCGGTATCTATAGAAATTGACCGCAGTAGTGGTCAGCAGTGATTTCATTTTATAGTAGTTACTCTGACTCGATATCTCTTGGGCGAAACGACTGGCCAATCGAATCCTGATGACATTAAATCGGATATTCCTCATAGGAAAGGTCATCACCACATCTTAACGGTAACCGATAATTCAACGATTATCTCATTTAAAGACACTATCAGTGATTTGAAAAATATTTGAAATTTGCAGGAATAGCTTCAAAGTGAAGGATAAGTCTGTAGAATTCTCATAAGTTACCTTTACCAGCTGTAGAATTGACAGAAACGGAAGAAAACGGCAGTGTTCCAAGATACGATTCTCCATTCAATTACGTGTTGTAGTAAGTGTCCGAACTGACAGTAATGACTAAAATCTCCGATTCTGTCCTTATTAGGTTGCTTCTGGTCTTATCATTTGCAGGGTATGTTAGGCTACCTGTACTTGTTACATACATGCAAAAATCTGATTTTTGATGATTTTTAAAAAAAAAAAAAAAAAAAACCGAGCGTCCCACCGCCCATCTATCTATTGTTTTCTCCATTGTGTGCTCTACGCATCATTGTTTCAGCACGCTACCCAATAGTCTCGTGTTCAAGGTCGCGGTTTATTCCGCATGTGTTAACGTACGAGCTAGGGCACTTGTCATGGGGGACCATCAGATAGGTTATAACGTCATTGTTATTCAACACGAAAATGTGAAACAACACAGGATGATGCCCTTTAGTTATTAGAAATGTCCTTTACTGTTTACGGTGATAAATATAAAAGATCACCTTTTCAATGACTTTTTCCTCTGTGTTTTTAACTAACATTAATGTCACATCACTAGCAGATAACAAAATCCAACAGAAACCTAACAAACACAACATCATTCTCATCCGGTGTCCATTCGGTATCTATAGAAATTGACCGCAGTAGTGGTCAGCAGTGATTTCATTTTATAGTAGTTACTCTGACTCGATATCTCTTGGGCGAAACGACTGGCCAATCGAATCCTGATGACATTAAATCGGATATTCCTCATAGGAAAGGTCATCACCACATCTTAACGGTAACCGATAATTCAACGATTATCTCATTTAAAGACACTATCAGTGATTTGAAAAATATTTGAAATTTGCAGGAATAGCTTCAAAGTGAAGGATAAGTCTGTAGAATTCTCATAAGTTACCTTTACCAGCTGTAGAATTGACAGAAACGGAAGAAAACGGCAGTGTTCCAAGATACGATTCTCCATTCAATTACGTGTTGTAGTAAGTGTCCGAACTGACAGTAATGACTAAAATCTCCGATTCTGTCCTTATTAGGTTGCTTCTGGTCTTATCATTTGCAGGGTATGTTAGGCTACCTGTACTTGTTACATACATGCAAAAATCTGATTTTTGATGATTTTTAAAAAAAAAAAAAAAAAAAACCGAGCGTCCCACCGCCCATCTGTCTATTGTTTTCTCCATTGTGTGCTCTACGCATCATTGTTTCAGCACGCTACCCAATAGTCTCGTGTTCAAGGTCGCGGTTTATTCCGCATGTGTTAACGTACGAACTAGGGCACTTGTCATGGGGGACCATCAGATAGGTTATAACGTCATTGTTATTCAACACGAAAATGTGAAACAACACAGGATGATGCCCTTTAGTTATTAGAAATGTCCTTTACTGTTTACGGTGATAAATATAAAAGATCACCTTTTCAATGACTTTTTCCTCTGTGTTTTTAACTAACATTAATGTCACATCACTAGCAGATAACAAAACCCAACAGAAAATAACAAACACAACATCATTCTCATCCGGTGTCCATTCGGTATCTATAGAAATTGACCGCAGTAGTGGTCAGCAGTGATTTCATTTTATAGTATAGTTACTCTGACTCGATATCTCTTGGGCGAAACGACTGGCCAGTCGAATCCTGATGACATTAAATTGGATATTCCTCATAGGAAAGGTCATCACCACATCTTAACGGTAACCGATAATTCAACGATTATCTCATTTAACAATCGATGTAATAACATGAATATTTATACTTTGCACAGGGCATTGACATTAGCACTATATGTTTTGTTGTAGAGAGAGCATGTTTGGGTTTATTTGCTTAGGGATTGTGTGGTTATATACATATTCATGTGTTTTGTGTGTTATCGTGTGTGTTTTCGTATGCGTTTTCGTGTGTGTGTGTGTGCGTGCGTGTGGGTGGGTGGGTGGTGTGTATGTGTGTGTCTGTGTCAGCAGACTTGACTAACGATATATGTCTAACATGACTAAGATTGTATTTGACACTGCATTGATTGTGGTTGCTTGACTAACACGCGTGATTAGGTTGACTAGCCGCCAGACTAACTTGCAAGACTAGGATGACTACATGGTTCTCAGTAGTTCATGTGGAAGTAATTTTCTGTATTCTGCACTGGAAATCACAACTGGCGACCTCTGACCTTAAATTTAGCTTTAAATTTGACTTACATTGCTTTATACTTCCATGCACAGTTTGAAAATTTAATACCTGTGGTATCATGAAGAAAGCAGTGATCAGGGGTTCGTTCGCGAAAGCAGTCGTAAGAATAACGTAGCCTAGTTGCTACGTACGTTACTACGAAGATTTTTTTCGCCTTCGTGAAACCTGGAAGTAGGTAGTGTGTCCTACGAGTAAGCCAGATTACGATTAAAAAACGTGGACGTCAGCTTTTTTTAAGGGAGTACACGTAGCACACGTAGTGTGTGGGAAGTGGCATTCCATCCATTTTGTTACAATCTATCACGACAAAAGCATCTGATATTTCAAAAAATTGAGGAAGAGCAGTCCTGAAGAAGGCATAATAAGATATTATAGCAATTCCCTTCCAGGACCGGATGTCGTGATCATATACAGCCTGTCTCAAAAAAAAGGTACAATCAAAAAACGATTTTTTTCAATATATATCTCATTAAAGTAAGTTGTTTTGTATATCACATGCCAAGAAAAAAGACCAGGCTTTCCAGGATTTTTGTTTCATCTCAATTGCTTTTTTCAATATCGAGAGATAACTTCAGTTTACGCGGAACACAAAAATCGAGATTGCCTGCCACTTTCTGGGTGAGTGAAAATGGTGAACGAATAGTTAAACAAAGTTATTACACTTGAACAATATGAAATTCTTTAAAAAGGGATTAACTTCATAAAGCAACTCTAAAAGAACGAAAACAGTTACTCAATGGTGGAAGTTATGATCAGTAAGTTTTGGCTTAAGATAAGTGAAAAAATTCCCACTTACTGTTTTGTCAGTGAGATTAGGAGCGATACAACGGGCGTACAAGCAATCTGGTGGAGAGCGTTTCTATGGGCTGAAGATCATGAAACGCAAATTCCTACCACCACTTTGATACTTTGCTCCAAATTCAAATTTTAATTGACTTCAACAATTAGTAAATGCACAAAGATAGTGCAATATTTTAAACCATTTAAAAAATGCCATTATTTTTTTTATTTTGGTTGCCAATTACATTCCTTCTGCATGATTTTAACAGATACCAATCTTGTAAATAAATTCAAAGCTCCATTTCATTGAATCCATGCAATAAATATTGTTTGTTGGTTATTTTATTGAAAAGACGATTGTCATAATTGAACTGATTATGTTGACTATTAAAAACTTGTGTCGATAAAAGTAGAATTCCTTTGTTACTAAAAGTAATCTGTGTTTTTGTGTCTTTTTGGTCAGTGCAATCTTTGTGAGCTTTAAGACGGCATGGAAAGCGGCCCGAAACAACTCTGCCATGCATAAAAGTGGCACAAAATCGATTTTGCGTATATCGCACTAAATTGATTATATCTCTGGTTTGACAAAAGCAAATGAGATGCAAACAAACACCATGGAAAGCCTGATCTGTTTTTTTCTTTGTTAACATTATGTCAATAGAATGACTTATTTGAAATTTCATATTTAGCCAATTTTTTTCTGATTGCTACCATTTTTTGCCAGAAAGGCTGTAATTGATATACAAGGCGTTATCAACATAAAACGTCACAAAAATCTTTCTACAGAATTATTGCGTTAGGTTAGACCAAAGTGACTGGTACTGGTAGCACCTTTAAGTTGAAGCCACAGATCTCTCATTCCAATATGTCATTTATTCACATACGTCAGGGTGGCTGAATAAGCCATTGTAATTGCGCAATGTCTCAAAATCGGGATGTATTAAATGAATTTAACAAAAACAGATTAAAACTGTTAAGTTAGATCATCATATACCATTGACTTTTGTAATATCTGTAAGCCTGTAATTGCAATAAATGCCTCTCAACATGCCATGCATCCCTTTCCACACACACTTGCTCATCTATCAAAAAACATAGGGACAGAAAGATGGAAAAAAGAAGGGATAAAGAAAGAAAGATTAAGGAAAAAAGAAAGAAAGAGGCCGCCACATACAGATACGAATCACCTCCGATCTACTTCACTTAAAGGCTGGTCAGCAGATTTCCCGACGATGGTGCCCTCCATTTTATAACAAATCGTGATTTCATGTACATAATGCTTGTCGACGTATGCAACCGCAGAATCAATCGATGTCCCTCGAACCCAAGCGGAGAATTTTTGTTATACACATATCATATGCATATGATACTGTTATTACTACACATAAATGTTTACTACATCAAAACAAAAAAGTCGTTTAATCTCAATCTTTGAGGAATTGAGTATCTTAGGTGAATATTTTAACTTAGAGGACCTATATTTAATAAATACACAAACAAAAAATCATATTTCGAAATATCGAGTCAGCCTTGAAATAGTGCACAACTTTTCGTCACATATTGGCTCATTCCTAGTTTTGTTGAATTATTTACAATTCAGCGTATACGTTCTGCGCTAGTAAATTGTGGGTCTTGTCAATCTTCTTGCTTAACAGACCCTTTCCTGCTGGCTGCAGGCATTAGTGGGCGGTAATTTTTCATTCATGCCTCTTGTTTTCGTTATGGTTTGGCCTATATTACTTTCATTTAAAATATTTTTTGTGTTTCCAACCACAAGAATTTTAAAATAATAGGGTCCTCTTGGTTGTGAAGCAATTTCTTTTTGTGACGTGTAGTCTATCTAATAGGCCAAAATTATCGAGATACATGGGCAACCTATAGTAACAAGATAAGCCAACGTAATATAATTCAATTGAATTTAACGCAGTTCTCATATACCAGGAGGAATTCTAAAATATGAGAGGATAGTCCGAGTATTTCAGATCAATAGAGCTATAGTCGACCCAAACACACGTATTCTTCGAAAATCAGTTAATCGATTTATAGAACGGCATTCAACACCACTAGGAACCTAATTGCACCCACGATGGCCACCCAAATAGAAGACACGTCATAATGATCCTAAGTATTGCGAAAAGGTGTTCTACGACTGTAACGCCATTGTTCGCGAACGCAAGTAAGTCACAACTTGTAGAAATCGAAACAGGCGCTCAGTATAATTTACGTATATACTTAAGAATCAAGTTTCGCGGACGAACCCCAGGAAACTAAATGTCGTACACAAGACCTTGATAGAGTGGCTTTTGTAACCAACAGAAGCCCCAAAACTATTGCCATATTAGACACTATACCATCTGGATGATAAACGATTACGTTAGTCACATCTTAATAAAGTATGCTTAAACTGACGTCAAAGCTAGTCAGACTTGTCAGTCCAGCCAAGACAGACTAATGTTCTGATGGTCAAGCCAAATTTGTCCAGAAGGAATAAATATTGTACAAGTTAGTCCAGCAGGAATGACTATGTGCAAGTCTAGATAGCCAAAGGGCCACCATCTGAAATAACTTTATGTTAGGCCCGTTGACCGTTTTGGTTTTCATTGCCAAGACTTTTAATATCAACCATGGCAAACTATGGATCGTTTCAGTATTTCGCTGTGCATACAAGGCCGTTAGTTCTTAAGTTAATGATTTCCTATTGTAAATTGCATTAGGTGTATCTAATTTCGTTGTGATTTAATTGACAGGTATTCGGAAGTGTAATCCATCATTTATGTTAGATCAGTGCTATGACTGAAGTGGGTGGAATGGCGTGTCAAAAATGTTTTTTTTAAATGCTTTGTTAATTGGTAATGGTTGAATGTTTCAGATGTAGGGTTGTAATCCACCCAGAAACGAAATCGATACGTATTGCTATTGTGATGTCAAGCGACAAGTAGTTGGGCAATAGATTTAATAGATTATTTAATAGGTAGGTTGAAATTCTTTTCAGTAGTAGATAGTGCAACCCACCCCAAACGAATCAATGCGTATTGCTATTGTGGGAATGTTCAAAGACTATAGTAGTGGTGAATAGATTTAAAGAGGGACACTGGCACTTTGAAAAATAGTGACGCACCTTCAAGATTTTTCAAAATCGATAATTTGCAGGTTTGAAAGCTTTTATATAACAAAAGCCATCACCGAAATGATTAAGACAATCAAGCTTCCTTATGGGTAAACAGAAACGATTTTATAATTTAACGTCGCCGGCGACGTTATTAAATTCAGCAGACGACGAAAAAGGCCGTTTTAAAACACAAGAACACGCATCCTTATGAATGTTCTCACGCTAGCACACTGTTTGACCGGTTATAACCTTTGTCTGTTACTATCAGTGAGTACGAGTCAAAATATTCATGTATATCACATTGTTGATAAAGTTATGGAAAACTTAAAATTTGCGCCTACAAATTACCTGGATGTCTTTATCCTCATATCAATTCCCTATCTTTTTTGGGTATTGTTAGTTTTGATGTGTAAACATATCTCTGTTCTTCCAATGGACAGACTATCATTTGAGAGCAAATTGAAGAAATTTCTATTTTGTGCAAATGTGCCAGTGCCGCTTGATACGTTATTTAATAGGCAGGTTGACGAAAATATTTTTCAGTGATATGGGGCCAATCCACCCGAAACGAAATCAATACCGATTGCATAGTGTGTGTTCAAGGACTAGTAGCTGGGCAATAGATTTAATAGGTTATTTAATAGGTCAGGTTGGAAAATTCTTTCAGATAGTATATGGTGTAATACCAAACGAAATCGATAGGATTGACCCTACTTGCTGATGTTCAAGGACTAGTAGCTGGGCATTAGATCTAATAGGTCAGTTAATAGGCAGGTTGGTAAATTATTTCAGTAGTATATAGATGCAATCACCCAGAAACAAAATCGATACGGATGCTATTGTTGATGTCTTATTCCAGTGATCTAGGTAGCTGGGCAATAGATTTAATAGGTTATTTAATAGGCAGTTGGAAAATTCTTTTCAGTATATATACGATGCAATCCACCAGAAACAAAATCGATACGGAATGCTATCTTCATGTTCAAGACTAGTAGCTGCCGGCAATAGATTAATAGGATATTAATAGCAGGCTGGAAAATTCTTTTCAGTAGTATATGGCGCAACCCACACAGAAACGAAATTCGATACGCGATTGTATGTGATGTTCAAGGACTAGTACCTGGGCAATAGATTTCATAGGTTATTTAATAGGCCAGGTTGGAAAATTCTTTTCTTATATGGTGCAACCATCCAGAAACGAAAGTGAGAGAGATTGTTATTGTGGATGTTCAAGCAGGCAATAAATTTAATGAGAGAAAGATAGGCATGCAGAAAGGGTCTAGCATCGTAACAATGAACAAATATAAGAGGGACGACACCAAAAAGGCGAGGTCTTGAACAGTTTAGTCGTTGCTTTTTATAAGTGAAGGTAGACATGGTAGAGAAGGCTATTCGTAAACGTTTTCCAGCAGAGTTTTATCACTCTTTTGTTCGATGATGCGACAATATTTGTCCAAATTAACCAGTCCCTTGAAATCGAATCATGAATCACGCAGCGTATAGTTTTGCAATTATTCTCGTCACAAAATGAAATGTATCATTCAGCAATCGCTCTTTATCAATATGATTGAAATTTGGAGTTTGAAGTTTGCCTTCATTTATCTTTATCGAAAAGCATAATACACTATAAATTAATGGTCACTCATCTCCCTTCCTTAAACTGCACACCCGGCTTTAACGTTAAAATTAACCGTGTAGTACATCATTTCGATCTCTTGGTTCGCTTAACCTAAGACCCCCTCTCATTTAACGGGTAATCCTATGGGGAAAACAATTGCTATTAGAATCATTAATTAGATGAAACTCGCGTTATTTTCTGTGGCTCCTCAGCAATACTGCGCCTTTTCGCATTCATAAAAGTCAGAAAAGATGATTCCGCAAGAAGAGTTTATTAAAGGCTTTCTTAAACTGAGGTCTTAGCTTAATATGCGACAGCCTAAACAATTAAACAAAACGTTTGGTTGTTGGTTGCCCTTTCAATATACGATACGCGACCGTGGTTAATGCGTCATGCACATGTATTACACACTAATACGAACAAAACAACCTCCGTAAATTGGACGAAAACACGTGATTTGTGTACGCAAATAAACCGCGTGTAATTTTCTAAGATCTGTTTCCGATAAGCTTGAACTCCCGTAACGGTTGAAGAAATGAAAATATACCATAAGAAGTCCATGCAAATTGCCAAAAAAGGCAAATGTCTTTTAGAACTCATTTGGCCTAACAGTAAGTTACTTGATTCATGAAAGGAGTTGTAAACTCGAATATTAATAATCGTGGTTTCAAGCAATATCTAAAAATGTTCCTTTTCATAGAACTATGTAACATCGCACTTAAAAAACATCTTCAAACACCAAGTATAAATGGTATTCTAAAACAAACCCTTTCAACATGAATGAGTAGTAAATTGATAATTAAAAATAAACACAAAAGCTAAAAGCTGTTTTTCTCTAATAGTTTGATTTATTCTTTGTTGTTTTAAAGTAACCTTGAAGTCCCCTTGTCCTTTGTCGTCTTTATTAAGAACAAAATCAAATTAGCAGTGTTCCAACGATTTTCTTAGTTGATTTGAGGCTTGGGGGCTTTATAAATTTTGATCATTCCGTTATTTAAAAATATTTTTTTAGGTATGTACAAAACTTGCCACCTAATTTTAATCGTTTAGGGTTGCAGCCACAAAGCAAATATCAACTTAAGCCCTCATCAATAACGACCTTATTAGAGTCACGATAGGACGTTCAGGACCAGTGTCAACAGGACTTGGATACCTTACGCATATATTCCGTGAAATATTTCCAGGGACAAACCTCCAAGTGTCTTATCTAATAAATGTACACATATATCCCATTTGTATTCTAAAAAATAGGGTAGATGTTTTTATTAAATTTTTTTATTATTCGGAAACTTTGTTTGCCTCTATGAAGAAAACTTATTTGACTGGGTCCATAATAGCTCTGGGAGACAGATTGGGCCAACTGCGGAGCTTGCCTTTTCGAAAATTACTTCATGTACTGGTATTAACTTAACATGGCACCGGCGGCTTTGCACTCCGAAGGACGAGCTGCTTCCATGGTTCCATTTGCCCATTCCATGCAAATGAAATATGGAAAACGAAGTGCTTTCATTGTTGGTTTGCTCAATTCCATGCAAATGAACCATGGAGGAGAGCGGAGTCCTGCAACTTTAAACTATATATCTTAAAGCACTTAATCCAGAACTGCTGGAAACCCAACTAAATTCCACCTGTCCCATTCGAATCGAGAACCGTTTTGCCTCCCACAGAAGATCATTTCTCCTATTCTCTGTAGGCTTATGGAATGCCCTTCCTGCTCATGTAGCATCAAACCAGGACTTGCAGAGTTTCAAAAGGGAGGTTAATCGCTATCTTGGCGCCAATTCGTCAGCGTTACTAATTACATCACTGATGTTAATGCCTAGATCAGCCTTGACATAAATTTAAAAAAAACTTAAACACTAGGCTACACTCTCCCCACAAATGGTATGGACGAAATTTGTATAGATTTGTAGATATAAACGCAGATGACCACTACATGACGTGGGTAATGGTGTCAGCTGATAACCTACATCATAACCAAGATTAAAACACCCATTATAGAAATAAACGTAGCGCAAGTGTTACCCTGCTTGTCATAGCCCCTGATCCCAGTGAGTCTATATTAACGGGAGATGGAACTCGCCCGTTTGAGTGAGGCATCAATTCGGCTATCCAATTCTGATTGAGGGCAGTATTCAAATGTTGTGAGGACTTAATGAGGACCTGATATAAGTCTTGTCCAAATTATAACATTTACATTTTCAATGACGCTGTTAAAGAAGATAAAATCTAAATCTAAGATAGTAAGCTATGTTTATCTGATACGTGTTGTTTTCTGTCCTCTTTGTTCCTATTATTAAGATGATGAAATCGCGATTGATTGGGTACAACTTTCAAAATGTGTTACAATCACAAGAAATCTTGTAGGACTTGCACTAGTCTACTTCGTATTAAAGTAAAATTTTTCGGCGAATCAATATTTTCGCAATTTGTCTGTCTTCAAATGGTGTGCCTTATTTTATTTTTTTATTTCAAGATTCCGTTGTTTCCTTCCAAAGTTTACTTATACACCAACAGTATGAATTTGTGTACTGTTCTTTTGCTTGTTGCTCGAAGGCGCGAAAATAAATCTGGCGTGAAAACAATCCACGCTGTTATCATATCCATGCTGTTGCTATACCAACTCTGCGCGGGGCGCGCTATAAAAGCGGCTGCCCGGCTTTCTAAGTAGAGTTAGGAGTTTTACAGGCCTGATTTACCCGCCCTATGACAAAATAGGGGACACTTACTTTAGTAGCGTCAGGTGCTAAGCTATTATATGGTGATTACGTTTGATTTGAATGTGCGGACATTTTGTGGACAAAAAAAACCACGTGTACACCCACTCATCCATCCATAAAAAGTGACTTAATGCCATACATTCTACTATTCTTACATGGTATTTTTAAGTTCAATGAACATAGAAATCTATAAATGTCGTTATCTGCTTTATCCCAAATGGGTATACTATTTCTAATCTTTCTTCATATATACAAAGAGTGAGCGACAGCGAATGGAAAGAGTTTCAATGTGATTTCTTGAGATATGTGGCAATTATAACCTTTCTTCAGAGATTGACGGTATTGATAAATCCTTCTGGTTATGCTTGTGTCGAAAACCAAACGTATTTGAAAGATGGAAATATAGAAATTGTTACATTACCTATTCTAACTACTGATATTTGCGTTATTCCCATAAGAAGTAAAAATGCATTACATTCCCAACTCTTCCTTCTACGAAACAAAAATTAATTTCCTTTTAACGGGAAGCATGTACAACGTGATAGTTTAGTCATTTTGGCACTTATTTTAGCGAGAAGTTTGCTTGCAATAATGATAAAATTCTTCTCTTGTAAGGTAAAAGTTAGAATTACGTAGAAACAACATTCTTATGCAATGGGCGGGGTTTAGAGAACAAATACAGAATTTTATTGGTTGTCGCCCATCTATAGGAAACGATATTTGAGAGTGCGCCGTCACGTAAGTATTACGCGCGCGAGTATATTATGGTTGCAGCTAGTACGGGTTGGTTTATTTTGACAGTGGGGAATGCTTTTATCATCTAATTATTTTTAATACATTCAAAATTAATTAAGAAGATAATTAAAGGTAGGATTTATTGTTTTGCCTATCCAATATTGGATGACCAGTGCAATATTTTAAGTAGTGGATGCTGGCGCACTCAAAATATTGGACTGGCGTTCCAAGATGAGCCCATATGTATTTTGATAGACAAAACAACAAATCCCGTCTTTTATTCGCTAAAGAAATAATTAAAAATGGCTGACAAAAGTAATAGCCGTTTGTAGTATTTATGTTTTTTTAATTTACGCAGTTAACTTTGCCGTAACCTTGTCCTAATGTAACATATCAAACAAGAATGCAACGCTCATTGTCCGTCTGGCTTTAACATCTCTTAGGCATTTTTGGGTCGATTTATCCTTTTGTTTAATAATTTTGTATTGCGTTTAAGGCGTTAGCATTGAAGTTGTTGTTCAATTCTTTATCGTTTGTAGACAGCAAATAATTGAATATCCTTTTCCCCAAAACGTGTTTTAATCAATCTAAAAAAATTCGCATGCTAGACTTGAAATCAATATAAAGCTCTAAAGAGTCACGACAATACGCTTTCGGTAAGTATGACTGATGATGCACTTCGCTAAATGTTTCCGGTTTGGTGGTGATAGCGGAACAGCACATTCTCTCCTTAAGATGCCCTCCTGGGTCAAATCGAAAGTGAAGATCTCCTCCCGGGGTCAAATCGAAAAAGTAGTCTTATGCAAGGCCCTTTTAAATCCAGTTAAGGATATTGTCTACATCAAGTGGTCAATTAAAGTTGATCATGTAAACAGCTGAGCAGCATTTCTTTTGCAAAGAGCATTTTAATTATCAATTGTATTTTCGAGTAGCCAAGTGTTCATGAGTTTACAACCTTAACCGCTGAGTTATTGTTTACTTTGTTCCCGTGTGTGTCCCATCAAGTTTTGTTAAACATTTTAATCTGTTCTTTTGCAGTTTGTTACCAGCCTTTTTCGTGCAATACTAAAAATATGGACTTCGTCGGCACCGTCACTATCTAATATCGTCTCATAATTGATAGGCAATAACCAATGATATTGCGTGTTTGCTTACTAAACCCCGCCCAATAAATAAGAATTTGCAGTAAAAGATGGCAAAATAGCAGCAAAATATCATTATTAAATATGATTTCACACATTTTGCAATTTGCAGTTATTCTTGATAATCTTAGTAATTTGTTTTGAAGGGTGCGTTTGCAGGTTTCCATCGTACTTTCGGCTTTAAACAAATCGACCAAGATGAATATTTGAGAGCAACAAAAGTCTTTAAAATCTGTACAATCACAAGGATTTAATAACGGTGCATGTAAGTATAATGTAAAAATTCCTAACAATGAAGTACACAATTGTAAAATCTAATGGGAACATAGCAGAAACGCACCTTTCAAATTACGTTATTCCAGTGTAAATTCCCCAATGTGGCGTATTACCAAACACAATATGACTGTGGTAACGTCCCGAAATTGTGCATAAAGTACACCCAACGGAAAAGATGAATAATGGCGGGTTCATACCTCATCGGCAGAGTCGACACACGCTAAACTTTCGAACATGCTTTTCCTGCATCGCGTTATGTTCATGCATCTGGTGTGTAAAACATGTTCGAAAGGCTGGCGTCGGTAGACTTCGGGGTCGACTTCTGTCGATGAAGTATGAAACCCACCATCAAGCTCATATGACCAAACTTGTGCTTACAAACAAATATGGTTACTTTTATGAGAGGTACAAAGAAAGTATTATGATCATGACGAAAATGGCTACCGTGAATAAAGTGCATGGTTGCACACCAATTTCACTCCAGTCATCTTTTCAAGGTCTTCTACAACCATTATTCACCATAATTCCTTTTAAAATATGATTTTCTTTTTACAAAATGTAAATTAAACACGCAAATATTCTCGCTAGAGATGTCGTTCGAGAGAGAGACAGCATTCATCCAAAACAAACGGTTAATTAGAATATAGCGGGTGTGCCAAATAACTACCCATGTATCAATGCCGTTTGAAGCCCTAAGTTGGACGTTACGGAATTTGGTGAACTAAAATGCTGGCTAAACCAAATGGATTAAATGCTTTAAAGAAGTTTAAACAGGTAACTTGGTTAATTTCGAGATGTGATCCTTACAATAATGGCAAAATTTATCTAATCACATTCATATCGTGCCATAACTTATTACTTAAAATTCACACGTCTGTCTCAATACAAATGTAATCTTCGTCGGAGACATTTTTGGAAAAGATCTTAGGTCTAACCCCATCTTTACCAAAGTCGTCCCATTTCAGTCAATGTGCACAAAATCAGTAAGCATGACGAATCTGCATGTCCTTGTGGGCTTAAAATGCACAATTTCCCGCCATTCTTGTGCGACATAATAAGTCAACAAATCTAGTCGAGATTATCGGATGAACACCTTATTTTCCAATTCTCCCGAGAGAAAAACAAAAATGGTGTGCAGCTTGTATAAACAATGCTGATTTTAATGGGCAATGGTAAACATTACAAATCACTCGATAACGGTTCTGCTGCTCTCAGACACCGGCGTCAATGCAATCAAATCATGTAATGGTGCTATCGACCAAAAGACTATTGCAAACTGACAACCAACCATAAAGACAAATAGAACGTGCTGTCAAATTGAAATCGCTTTAACAACAGTACGTGATATATATTCCTGTAAGCGCCTAGTTGAAAAGATGTGGAGAGTCTTTTCATTTGGAGCAGACGACGCCGTCTTGTTCACCTGAAGCAATTTGATTTCTCTGATCCGGGTTTTTTTTTCTATTTTCATTTGATGCATAGGTTTACAAAAATGTTCCTTGATACTTTTTTTTTTGCTTTTTTTAGCTGTTTGCCTTCTTTAACTGACGTTGAATTTGGGACAGAGTCAGGGCAATTTTAACAAATGAGATCCTGTGACGTCACAATAAGCCCGATGCATTCTAAAGTATATTCGCCTTAAGGTTTATTGTGACGTCATAGTACCTATTTGGCGGGATTGATAACCGCGATAATCGCTTACTATATATGACACCCTCAACGGTGAAAAGTCCCAAGATTGTTACACTGTCAAAACAGGTTCATACTCAGCTATACTCATTGTCGTTTTTGTTCTATTTTTATTTCTCATTATCTGTCGTTGTTTATCTGTGCTAACTGAGGTATGTGTCCATTACAAATGATTTGCTTTATTCCGTCATGGCTTGTGTATGTGTGTCTAATTTTGGTACTTTTTGTCTAATTTTAACAAAAGAAAAGTGACACAAGTATATTTCCTTAACATATATCTCTGTCTGTCTCTGTTCTCGCTGTCTCTGTCTCTCTCTCTCTCTCTCTCTCCATCTCTTTCTCGTTTCTGTGACTTGCTCATTCTCTTCCTGATATAATTATTAATTGTATACCTTTGAAACTTGCTCTTTCGCTATCTATGGAATAAAGCCCTAAACGCAAACCCCAGCCACGTGCGCTTGCAGAAAGTAAAATCTCTATCGAAGTAGACATCCTCTTGTCAGTTTCAACACGCGGCAGGATCTCTTCATGTTTGAACACCTTTCAGCGCCTTCGACAGGTATTCCCAAAATAACCGTGGGGATCCATATTAATGGGTTTTATCTAAAAAAAAAACACTGCCTGATAACATGACATGCTTGTCTGAAATTGACGGTTTTCTACTTATTTTAAACATTCAAGTGAAAAAGGAAAGGTTGGTAATCCTGAACACTTGCAGCGCAAAAAAGGAACCAAAATAAAACTGGGAAAATGTACGATCACAGATAACTTGGTTTGTCTTGGGCCTCCTGGAGAAGTGTTACCCTTTCACAATATTCCAGCCTAAACGAATGATGGTATTCTGGCACGTTCTCATCAGCAACACAAGGTAGAATTCAGAACCCCCACAAAAACATCTGAAGTTTGATACATTCTCTATAAAATTTACCTTTGAGAAGACTAATTCAAATATATGAGAACTGGGTTCTTCTGATATTTTTAAAAAAGTGAAGTTAAAAACATGTCTTTTCTTCCTGCAAACGTTTACTGCCTTATTCAACAGAGTTTGGATTCCCTCTGA
The DNA here is from genome assembly GCA_023653785.1 of Ophioderma brevispina. Classification (NCBI taxonomy): domain Eukaryota; kingdom Metazoa; phylum Echinodermata; class Ophiuroidea; order Amphilepidida; family Ophiodermatidae; genus Ophioderma; species Ophioderma brevispina. The sequence continues at coordinate 140,019 of JAMKCH010084425.1, read as the reverse complement.
GTGTACATATGTCTTTCCAAAAACAGATGAAAGGAATGGGGTCAATACTTTGAACAATTACGTATACCAAAGTAGAGTTTGTTATTCTTGGATAATGTTGACTCCTTTTTTAAAGGGGGGGCTAAAAAAGAAAAATAAGATGAATACTTAAGTTTATAACAGAGAATGACAGACAAAATGAATGCTTATTTCAGTCCCCAAACTTTAAATTATTAACAATAATCAAAGAATTTGCATTTTTAAACGTCTTGAAACTGCGGTACTTATGTTGAATGAAGCCCGGTTACACTGGTTTGCATCAATACCTGATCTGCCGTTAAAGGGTGCCTGCATACATTAAAAACCTTATTTCCACGGGCAGGAGTTTCGACAACCCGACAGTTAGTTTTGAAAATTGGTGTTCTAATCTCTATTTCTAAATCATCTCAAGGATACGTATATCCTAAGAATTTTGGATATAGAGGAGAACTATCCATTCAGTTTCATCCCGGTTATTTAAATTTTAAATGCAGTATATTCATGTATGGATGATTGTATCTTGAAAAACCAAATTTTCCAAAATTTCAGTATTGGACGAAAAGAAAAAGCCGTTCAGAATCACTTAGAAAATTTAGCGAAAGATGATATACCCCCCCCCAAAGAAAGAAAGAAATAACTTTTCTCATCCCTACACATAAACACTTAGAACTCGGCATTTACATACAATACACAACTCGCTTTCATGATCATGTTTACTTCAAAATCCTCATTCCGTGAATATCTTTGGAAAGTAAGGTTTTGACTTCAAAGTACATTTTAGAAGGGTTTTTAGCCCACATGTGCCTCTGGAAAATGTCGGCAATTTCCCACAGGTAGAGTAAAGTTTTTACAGGGGGTAAACTTTGAAAATGGCCCCCCCAAATTTACGTTTAGTATAGCTCAATTTTTTCGTGTGGTAACAAGGAAGAAAAAGTCCTCAATGGTGACCTGTCTGTAAAAAAATGCATCGCGATGAGATATACACAAAAATAGGCTAAAGGTCAAACATTTTTATTCAGCAAAAGGTCCGGGCTTATAATGGTTTCGATTGAGTTTACAAGTATCTTTTAAAAATTTATAAAATTCATTGGATGTAAAGTTTATGTTTGTTATTTTGCCCTCTTGACCAAACTTTTTGTCGGTGTTCCCGGTTGATGTGGGCACTTTGCCCCCACCAGCTCTTCAATGGGGACAAACCATTCCAGATGGCCTACAATGTAGTATACCCTACAAATAAAAAATGGCAGCATGAGAAAATATTAGAACGATAGTTTTAACACCAATAACATCAAATCTAACGTGTGCGTTATAAAATTTCAGATTGACATAAAATATTTAGCCCCAAAGCGAATGGGACGTTATAAATCCCTCTTTAGTATATAAGTCCCCCATTACAATCATTCCTCTTTCGACGACATAAGTAAGTGTCATAAGACATCGAATCTTGGCACATTGTGTGGTGAAATGCAAACAATTCCATTGATCAAAGAAATGTCGCTTGTCCCAAACAATCTGTAGAAACAATTTCTTACTGAAGTGAATTACCACATCAGGCCCGTATTTGGAAAAGAGCCTTGTGGTCTGCTTCGGACGTAAAATAAACCGGTGTCATATTATCAGTTGTCCTTATGACCTGAGTGTCCTAACCACCCTGCCTTCTATTGTGTTCCCTATTGAGGCTCTGCATTTGTTTCAGCACTGTACCCAAAATGGCCTCGTCTACAAGCACGGGTTTATTCCGTACTGTTGCCTATGGAGTTAGACACTCTCTCATGGGGGAACAGCTCAGTCTCTTCTTTACACATACACCGGTTTAAAAAAGAGAAAGAGAATAAAGCCCAGCAGATACTGTTGTGGGCCTTAGGAGGTAACAGGATCCGACTCGTCTTGCACAACGATTTTTGTCCAAATTTCATGCTGTTTTTTTTTTGTTTGTTTGCTGTTCCTTTGCTGTCTTTGTTTTTATTTTCTTTCTCTCGTGTTTTTCGATATATCCATCCATCATACCCAATTTTAATATATAAAAGAGTGCTCTAAAAGATTGATCAAAATCTGAATAGTCCATCACAGATTATGATTTACTCTGTTGAAACTAGAGAACCAATTGCGCGTGGTTCATATTCCTAACGTCCCTTAACTGCATTTATAATAATCAGTTTTTATTAGCGCTTTATCATGTACACATCTCCAAGCGATGAAAATTGCCTAATTATATTCGCCGCCATTAGGAAATCGTCACAATCATTTCGCTTCTCTAGTGGCTGCGGCCAAGCGCAACATCCCTAATCAGCACTTAGATGTAATTCCCCCTGTAACTTGACAGCTCCCAAGATTTCGCTTGGGTCGCCGAGGCAATTGAGATTCGTATCTTGCCCATGGACACAAACACGTGGCCTCGGCGGACTCGAATCACGCCATAATTATCATGAGTCCTGCACCGTTCCACTGGACCACACGCGCTCAAGTTCATTTAAATGCACTTTGACAAAAAATCACGGAGGGGACCCCTGGCCTTGTTTTGGGGGAAATTGCCCCTAGATCTAAATAAGAAAATTAACGATACCTCCCTTTTTTGGCGGTGATCGTCAATATTTCCTCAGGGACGTTATGGGTGTATTAAACATATGTTAAGCACTTGATATTCTGGAAAAATACACCAATTCAGCCAAAACCATGTAAAAAATACATCGAGTGGTAATTTTTTAAATTTGAAGGAACTTATTCTGTTTCATAATTGGATGAATTTTGAAAATATTCTATACTAAGCAAAGAGGACAAATATCTTGCATTCAAAACTAGAGCACCAATGATGCTGTGGCTCATACAGCAAACACACTGTTAACCACTTGAGAATAAACCATATTGATATCTTAAATCAACAAATTGAAATCGGTTGCGATAAACGTACAAAAATAATGAGTGCTACCAAATACGGTGCAATGTCTCGGACGATAATGGCTTCTAAAATTGCAGAATACATAAAATGTAGCGTATAATGTGGTCGAAATGTTATTACATTGAGTCATGATGCAGTATATTCACTGTACTCTCTAATTGGGCTAACAAATGTTAGGGTTAGAGTTAGAATTAGGGTTTAGGGTTAGGCTAAGGGTCGAGGTATTCAGACCTTGGTATAGTCGGTATATTTGAAGCACAGTTTACCATGTGATGTCCTAGTTCATATTGCATATTTAAACTCAAAGGGGCATTTCGTAATCCAAAGCCACACCCCACCCCACCACGACTTACCCTTAAAAGTTGAGATTTTTATGTCATCTAAACCGTTGACCTAAGAAATGCATGTGTCCCTAATTGTGCATGCAGATTCGATCGTTTCGGTGAGAAAATAACAATTTTGCAATTTTTGCATACAGGGGTCAATGATGCCCTGTTATACACTTAGCTCATAACACAAAACGCTTCAAAGTCAAATGGCTAATGACAGTAAAAGCTAACAAAGTTTATAAAAAGTTGTGGTAACAACTCACACACATGTACTCCCCATTTTCTATATTCTGCAATTTACTGAAACTAAATATCTGTAATACTTAAAATTATTACAATTTCGTGTACATTTTTGGAATTGCTTGTATTATAAGCACAAGGCCAATTGACCAAGTTCTTCTAATTAATATTTCAACCCATTATGACTAATTAACATCCCAAAATATTAAAATATACGACTCTTGAATGGATTATAAAGAGTGAGAATATCTAGACTAATTTATTTTAAGACGGCTTGATACCGTTTGAACACATCCCTCATGTGTTCCTTTTCCCTTGCGTATTGATTTTGTGACCTAGAAATCGGTGGCTTTCACTTTTTTAATCCGCGAAATCAACAGTGTGAAAGCTTTAACCACGAACAACTTATGAAACAAACAATTGAGCAATCCATACAAGGTCACGTTAACGGTATTATATTGCACCATGTCCTAGATTAATATCAGATTTGTTGACCTACTCTCATCTCACCGTGGGAGATCTGACAAAAAGACGAGAAGATAGTTCCTCTGGGAATTCGCTCACGCTGTACTCTTAATCCAAATATTATTTCGGACCCCTTTCTTATCATTTGCAAGATGTGATTTTATCGCACTCGGAGTCTAATCATAGTTAGACCAGACTTAAGTCAACAATTAGTCAACGCTTCCCACGGAAGCAAGACAAACACTTATCTTACACTATAGCTCTTTAGTTTCATCAAATGGTTCTCTCCAAAACAAATAATAACATCGAGGTACAAACGATACCCATTTAAGGGTACACGTAGGGAAATACCTCTCGCGCCTCGGTGCTACTAATGAAAATAACATACAAGATGACTTAAATTCTGAAATATGCTGCGTCTAATTGAAGGCAATTATTTGTTCCCCAGTCATGTTTTGACGAAAAACATACTCATCAACTTCGTGTTTAAACATTTAGATATCGGTGGTAGATGCATTTGAAATCGAATACATTTTATTGAAACACTCCAAAAGACCTTCAACTAAAAATTACCATTTTAGTGTACAGTTAATCTAAGAATAGACTCGTGCTCTAAAATGTATCAACATAAAAAAAAAACATCAATTTTTATTTTCCTATCACGCGGACTTACGCAAGATCAAACCAGATTTGAATTATGTATCACACTGCTATAGTCGATTCGCGTTGATACGTTCGTCCCCCTGGAGTTTTGGACCTATTCAATTAAGTCGCAGAGGGGTCAACCTAGCTCTACCGGGAAAATGAAAGAATTCAAATGCACGTGCCACACTGGATTATCTTGGAGGACACTCCAGTCATTTAACTCACTCACCTGCCACTGAATACAATTTCATTCATGTATGGAAACGCACTATAGTGTATTTCAGGTCTTAACATTGCTCACAATAACATGATTAACAGAAGTCCCTGCGCCTCATTGAATTTTTCACCTCCGCAAGAATGGTAGGGGGTCACATATCAGATGAATCGAGTAAAGTTACGCATCAAAAACGTTATGTAAAACATGATTTGGTACAGCAATTGTTTATAGACTATTTAAGACGTCAATGCACCCCCGTGTTCATAAATTACACAACCAAGGATACACCCAATATTTTGTTGGGTAAATAGCCTTACCGCGGTCGAATCTCCCTGAACGCACTATCGAATTGTTTACAGAAACTTATTCAAACTTCGCTTATGAAAACGCCAAAAGGCAAAGGTAATGTTCTCGCGTTATCCGTCACATGAATGTAAAATTGATCTATATGAATACATTTTGTAGCCTCTAACAGTTCCCTTTCAGTGTTTAACATTTAATATCTCTGAAATTCAACATATCATTTTGAGCCCATTCAATCATAAAACAACTGAGACTTTAAAGGAATCAAACACATTTTGTGATCAAAGACTCGGATACCCAACAAAAGCCTTTTCTGTGCTTCTTTTTGAATGGACCCATAACCCTGTAATACGCAATTCTTTAAAACATGATAGTCTAAGCGCGCTGATGCGTGATAGTAACAAATATGCACTATCCATGAAGAAAAAGTGAAAACTATGGCCCTGAGTTGATTTGGGACCCTATAATTTTCGCGAAACGAAGCTGAGTAAAAATATGCGGGTCCCCGGATCAGGGGAATAGTTCTCACCGTGATCCGAATAAAGGGCAGGCAATATTGTTTTATATACCAAATCACTTTGCAAAGTTTTCATGGTGTACAATCTCAATTGAGTGTCTCTGCAACAAAAAAACCTGAACGGCAACTGGGAACTGATCCACCTTTTCCAACTGTGTGCCAATGGCGATACAATAATCGAAAAAAAAATTGTAAAGCGTATTTTTTTTTTTTTTTGCTGTTAACACTGTCCGCATCGTCCAATAGTTACGTTGTCCCGCCATTTTCTAACAAATGGAATCGCGTTGCATGTGTTGCTTTGTAGCCTCCGCGATTTTCGATGTTGTCGTCTGTCAAATGTAAAATTTCATGCACTTTTGCACCGGAAGTGTAAGCGCAAACACAGCCGTCTCTTACCCAGCTATATTAGACTTATATTACTGCGCGCATGGGAGCGAGAGCGAAATAGCCTTTAGGAATGAGACCAAAGCTAGGGCAGAAAACTACTAACCAGAAAAACATTGCTATGCCAAGGGAAATTACTATACCACGGAAGAAGTTACTATGTCAGGGAAAAGGATATATTCCATGTATGTTAAAAGAGTGAAACTATTCGATATAATGTGATATTTATTTAACAAATCATATATGAGGTAAAATATACATCTTTTAAAAGAAAAGATCATTATTAAGCGAGTGACAACTTGGCCTGATCGACCCAACTAATAAAGACAACACCTTTAATGAACTTATTCTTGAATGCAACTTTCTATCTCTTTTCGCGTTTGAATTTCATTATAATCAAGGGTTTTCACACTAAAACACAAATAACAATATGCACATCTCCAAAGAACCAGGGGTCAGTTCCCGAAAGTGGTCGTACGACAGTCGTAGCCTCTTTCTATCGCAACTTTTGCGTAAAGTTCACACTTACGAATTTACTGCGTTCCCGAAACTTAGTATGCACCTAAGAGTTCAAAACTTCTACGTCTGTCGTAACTAGCACGTACGCTTTTTCCACGACTGTCCATGCGTTCCTGAAACTTAACTTAGTCGCAGGATTATCGTAAAGTTACACGAATTTCTACGTCTACTCAGAGTTGACGTAGACTTGCCATATAACGATTTAAGTTGATGTCATGGACATTAAGGACGAGCTAGTCTTCGTGATTTTATTTGGAAAAGGGGATGTGAAGATGGGAGATGATTGTAGGAGATTATTCCAACCATCTTGAACATGTTCGAGATCCGGGGGTCACTCTTGTGTTTGGTTTTGGTGTGTGTGTGTGGGGGGGTATGTGGTGGGGTGTATTTGTGTGTATATGTATGCGTTTTTGTGGTTTTTTTTCGCTCAGTGTCACCCAATAACCGATTTTCAAAACTACTTTTAAATAATCATGTAGACCTATAATCCCTTGTCGAATTTTCTCACAATTTCAAAACAGATTTTTTTAAAATAAAAATATGCCTCTTTTGTGTATTTAAACCTCACATGTTTAGGGGCATGTCTCCAAAAGACCTCCGAGTTTTCAGCACATCACCGTTACTTCCAAAGTTGAGTGATCCCCTTCCCCCAAGTTGATTAGGAAGTGATTAATGAGTACAGCATATCTAAATTGTGAAAACTTATATAAAAATGTAGGTTTATTTTCCATTTAAGTGAGGAATAGTACAATGTTGTTTCTGTACTGTAGGCCTAGGATGAACACGTCACACGACATCGTTATTATGTAAGCTTAAAGATACTAGCCAGATTTAAGGGTATTGAGAAACAGTTCTCTTGTATAATTATGCTTACCGACCTGCATTGACATTGTAAAGAAAAGTAAACATATTATTGTGAGGTGTTGTTTGCTAAAAAGGTTCAATGCTTAAATTGCATTCCGTCTACAAGAATAATTGCTCTTGTGCATGAATATATTGATACACAACTATATTAGTCATGTTTATGGCAAGCGCAATGCTCAAAATATAGAAAAACTAAGTTTATCAAATGATAAACTGAGTTTTTCAAGTGATAAACTTTTTTGTTTTTCTAGATAAACTAGGTTTTCAAGTGGAAAAAACTTAGTTTTTCTGAAACTCTACTTATTAAATTGAAAAACCAGCCGATAAGCGCCGAATGCTCAATTAGAAAAACTAAGTTTATCACTTGAAAAACTAAGTTTTTCACCTGAAAAACTTAGTTTTTCTCAGAAAAACTTTGCTTATCACTTGAAAAACTCTGTTTTAATATCAGTGATAAACTTAGTTTTTCTATATTTTGAGCATTGCGCTTGCCATACATGTTATCTAATGAAGACGAAAACTAATAGGCCTATACACTATTGTGTCTTTTTGAAGATATACAAATATACGCGAGATGTCATCAAGCGTCTTACGTGTTATGAAGAGTGGGATCATCAATTCGACATGAGTGATGAAATAGCTGTTAAACCCTATAACCTGTTTTGCTCAAAGTAAACAATAAAATAATTTTATGTATGTTATCATGACCAACTTGATCCTCTAACAAGTAATATTTTTCATTGCTCAAAACAAAATCGTAAATCTGCAAATTTAGATACGAAAATATTAGGTGACCAATAAAAATAAATAAATACTTGATCCATATTTCAAGAACCATATCTTTAATGCCGGGATTTGACGTACATGGCACATCTTGTTATATAGGCCTATGTTATATTTATTGAGAAAAACTTTACAATACCGAGCATGTGCCATTCATACCAAGCATGTTAGTATTTATTGCATCTTGCAGTAATTAAATTTAAAAAGTTATGGTAGCTGCATGTACATGTTAACACGATATTGAGTTTTAAATTATATTTTATAATAAAAGGACCCTTCCGAACTCCGATTAAAAAAAAATAACAAAATACAATATGGACTACATCTAAATTGGTCACAGAAATGAAAATATAAACAGCTCTCACTCGCAGAGATATAACTAACTGAAATAGTAACTATAATTAAACATTTATATACTAAACTAATTAATTAATAACCGTGATGAGAAAGTGAAACACAGGAGCTACAGGAAGCAAATGAAAATATATTGAAGAGTTTAACACACACACGCGAACAAAAAAAATGAACGAATCAGACCAAGTTGATCGACAATCAAGCGAACCCTGTCCGAGTGTTTTAACACTTGTTAAAGTTCTATAGATACCACACAATAAAAATTCATTCATACCTGATGATAATAGGCACATGGTAACATTCGCAAACGTGTCTCAGACATTTGCACCCAGACAGAGCCCAATTTTAATCCCAATCAATGAATGGAATGACCTTTAAATCGGCTTAGTTTATGTTAACGTAAGATTGTCGTAGGTTTACTGGTACAAATGCACTTACGACCATCTTAAGTACACTGTTCAGGAACGCTACTACCATGGTCTTAACCAAAATCTTAAGCCATGCGTAAGATGAACTTTACGTTCATAGTTTCGGGAACGGACCCCTGATCCCGGGTAGCAAATTTGAGTTACAAACACAACTTTAAATGATCCAGTAAATTCATAGTCAAAGTGACCAAAAGGTAGAGCAAATTCAGCAAATTAAATTGTTTTCTGTAAACTTTCCACAAAATATCATCAAAACGAATACAATTAGTCATCAATTGAAATGTTAATACTGTGCGGGAACACAATTTCGCGCCTACATTTATTTTTGCAGCAATTGGAAATAGAGAAATCGTATGCTCTTCTCAACACATGCATTGTAAAAGATAACAATTCTTAGAATATGCATGTTCAGAGTCCACATGAAGAAAAAATGGATAAAGACGAGGACAAACATGCTAAGTCTTGTCTCTGTCGTTACAGAGCTGGATCTATTATAGCTACAGTATTTGGCTAGCTATCTTGCAAGGTAACTAACTTGTTTGTGGAATGTTATGAAGCTATGTTAACATCGACCTTAATATTGCCAAGCATATTGCGTACAGATGCACCCTGAGGGGAAAAATGACCAGAGCCTGGCATAACAAGGCCACGTGTTGTGAAGTCTAGAACGGAACACAGTCACATCAAGGCTTTCAGGTGAAGGTGAAAATTGTCCTGGCAGAAATAGGTTTCAAATTTGAAATATTTTTGTCACATCTGTTGTTGTTGATTATAATTCCAACAAAGAGGCTCATCATTAATATATAAATATCAATCCCACTTTTCTCTGATTTCTTATCTCGAAGCTTTCTTCGTCCTTTCTTTTCCTCTCTACTTTTTTATTTCTCCTCTTTCTCCTTCTCGTCGCTTCTCTCTCTAACTCCCTTCCTCCAGATTATATGTAAAACAAGCTCTTAAGAGTCTTCGTATGTTCTGCATAATACATCGAACGGAAAGAAGTTATAAGCTTCAGAACACGTGTTTAAGAAATTTATTCTGCCGATTATACATTTGAAAGCTTATGTTCATCAGTCTTAATTCAGCGAGGTTAAGAGTAATTTTGTTACCGCGTAAGCACATCCATAGAGGCTTTTAATTTTATTTTCATAAAAGTTAAACTAAGACAATGAAAGCAAAATTAAAGTATTCGAAGCGGGGCCGTTCCGGTAAAACAGTTGTAATAAACCCTCACTACGAATAGCACCCAGAATAATTTACAGAATAAATACATAATAGATAAGTTGCTCTTTCAGTTGCTGTCGCTTCTCCCTCGTAACTTTAGCTAATATCAAAATAGAACTTAAGATGTACTTTACATCAGAACACACTTCAGATTCAACTTCGTTTTAACCTTTTGCTCGTTGGAAAAAATGAACTTTATCTTTTCTAACTATACACTTTTTGGAATTGCATGTCCACCCGTATGTTTAATGAAAATTTAGCCATTTAGCAAGCTTCGATCGGCCTGCTTTGGTTTTTAATTATTATATCCGCAGTGACCACATATCACTATCGATAATAACATTTTATTGAGTTGAGTTATTGTGGCGTGGTAAACATAAATCGAGATCTAATGAAGCGTGTATCGCGCTTCAATTTGTTCCGGACAGGGCAGCTGCCAACGGTCCCTGACCTATTCAAAGCGCAAGATTTTTTTTCTTCCTCCCGCCATCCCGCCAAAACAGGTGAAGTTATGAAAACTTACACTGGATATGTCATATCCTACATATCGCATCACACTAATACAATACATAATAAACAGCGAAATCACACCTAGCATTAACTGAAGTATGGGGAAAGAGTATTGCAGGTTGTTTCTCCGTCGGTAAATAAACAAGTTTAGAATGTTACTCGCTGGAAAAGTTGAGTGACCGAAAAGGGTAGGGAAAAAGTATACTCAGTATGCACAAGCGTGCTTTAGTGCCATTTTCTAAGGAGCACATTTGTGAGTCCCTAAGGGGGATGTTGAAAAGTGTAAAGCGGTAAAGATGACTTTGTGAAGTTCACTAAGTAAAACAACGTTTAGATTAAATTTGAACGATCGATGAATATCAACCATCATTTTACCCCTTAAACTTGAAACGCTGTCAATTTAGAAATTGTGTTGAAAAATAGGGATTCAGGTTCAGTTGTTTGTGCTGCCTTTTAAAAGTAAAGAGAGTGGGACGTGTATTCTGCTGATATGTATTATTACTTGCTGATTATTTGAATAGTAATTAGAGTTAATTAAAGTACCCTAGAGTAGGTATAATGATTTTGAAACAATTAGTTGTTATGGTCTGTGAATAAGAAATTTCGATTTGTATATCTTGATGTTGATAGCACTTGATAACACTGTACAAAATCCTGATTAAAATGCTTCTGATTTAATTAGCAATGTCAGAACTAGCATTTGGTCTGATTGAAACGGAAGTATTATGCATGTATCTCTATATATGTGATATGAGAGATGCTTTCAAAACTTAACCGACAACTGACCGGCCGCGGTTCATGGGGAGAAGCTTGTCTCATTGTTTAGGAGATCAGAATCCGGTTCTAACCGAAACAAACGGCGTGGAACCGTCGAGTAATTAGTGGTTGAAGTTGATACCGTCCCTAAACGTTAATGGTAAAACAGCAAAAATAAAACACCTGTCAAAGCGTTCAGACCATTCATACTTCATTGCATTCATTCTTTTTCTGCCGCTACTCAACGCAATGCACTACAGTTGCGGTGAAGTATGAACGTACATTAACACTTCTCCTTCAGTCATGGTAATATTTATATGATAATATACAAGAACACACACAGAATTAATTACCGATATCTTAGACATATCCTTGTAGTACATGTTTCTATTCATGATTATCCATTTTGTCGGGGTTCGTTATATCTGCGAATCCAGCTTCGTAACAATAAAACAGAAAGCCATGCACGTTGAACAATAGATATTAGATAAACTTTCTCGATGAACAATAAATTTCACATAACCCTGCACGCTGAACAATAGACTTCACAAAACCCTGCACGCTGAACAATAGATTACACATAACCCTGCACGTTTGAAAGGTATATTTCAGGTAACCATCCACATATTCCCCAATTATAACCTCCAATAGGGGCGTTCCTGTCATCACATATCCTCGACTTTCGTGACTTAAGAACTAATGGGTGGTGCAGTATTATTTATGGGCGAATAATGTGTCTGAGGCCGGAAAAAAACTAAATAACGAGCGAAGCTCAGCCGATCCCCCATTATTTTTAAAGTTTTCTGGCCGAGGATATATACGGCAAACCCTTTATTTCTATTATATTATCTAAAACAGCTTGATTTATAAGAGATGGCATTAGCGACCCATTATTGCAGAATAATGGGAAGTAAACTGACCAATCAGAATACTGCATTTTCAAAATGGGGAGTATAGGCAATGGAATATAGTGTCTATGGTGTCAATATTGATCAACTTGACGTTTTATTTATTTATTCATTCATATATTTTATTCTATTTATTCATTTTTTATTTATTTAATAGGTAACCATTGATGCTTCATTACATTTACAATGAACCCCAAACGATAAAGGTAACCGAGCGTTCAACTACACGAAAAATAAGAGTAAATCATTTCAGAGATTCAAATCCAGAGAATCATTTTCCACGTGATATGACAATATTTACAATACTCTTGCTGATCTCATTAGTTTTCAAGTGATTTGATTCAATCAAAAAGTCGTGGTATTAGAGAGGTTGAACGACCGATTGGGCAACTAGGTATACACGGTATTATACATCATTGAAAGACGTAAGGACGTGTCATAAACACATTATTGCCCGGTCCTATCTTTCCTATCTTTCCCATTATAACTTGCCGTAAGTCCCTAAGACATCAACATATTCTGAATTTTGCGATAAGTCTTTTTAACTCTAAGATTCCAAAAGATACTGCGGACGTCTTTTTATGTGAATTTCAGTTGAACTTTTATACTCAGTGGGCAATTAGCACCCACATTGCATAGCAAATTTGCCTCAGGCGTGCTGGGTTTTTTTTTCTCCGTCATACAAACAAGTTATTACTTTGTACTTACTAAAGACGGCTTGCCTCTAATTCATACAGAATGTTCATGGGATTTGTTTTCAAATATATAACTTATGCTTCCTCTTCCCATTGGACGATTAACCTGGAAAAGGTTCCTGTCATCTTACCGTATTTGCAATGCAAAAACAAGGGGGTATTAAAAGTTATACCAATATTATTGCCCTATGTAGAATCCGGTGAAAGAATCAAATACAAAATAGCAATGGAGTTTAGAATGTACATTAATGTTATTTTCACATTCATTAACATCCATTAACACCAATTTGTTATTTTAGCACAATTGAAACTGAAATGTCATAGTTTTTATTGTTCATTTTTTTTATGGGGGGGGGGGTTGTAAAGTGTATCAAAATTGCCACTGTTTAGAATATCTCGCATCATTTCTTTTTTAAGTAATTTTAAATGTCCTAGACCAATATTAATCAAGTAGTGGCAACAAACATTCAAACCATTTTAATAAACCAAAGCAATTGTGTGTTTTAGCACAATTAACAAATTGCTGTTAAGGTGAATGCTAATGAATGTAAAAATAATATCAATGTAAACTCCAAATACCATTGCTATAAACATTAACACCAAACTAGAATAATTTCTACCCATTGTAATAAACAACGCCAATTGGAAATAAAACTCTATTTGGTTTATGGAATAACATTCTACAATTATTGCCAATTCTAAGCCCCGTTGATGTAAGCTTTTACACCAAAAGTGTTAAAGGTTTTTTTTTTTTCTAGATTCTATTTCTATGTAGTTTTGGTAGCACTTTCAACGGCCCAAGTATTTACAGTGCATGTTTTAAATTATATTGACTGTCCCGACAAACATGACCATTTGGTGCTTTGTCTGTTCACCATTGTCCTTTTTTGTTAACATTGGTCAGACGAGCTCTTGTCTTTCAGACAGTAAATACTAGAGTTCCGCTAACTTCCTGTGACATGACGGTCCATTACCGTTTCAACTTATGCAACCAATCTTAAATAGTCTGCTTGTGGGATGGGATGGTCAATTGGTGTGGAGTGAGAGTGGACGACGTTTGGGTGTAAGCGTATTTAGATTTACATCTTTGTTTTTGAGTTTTGAGGGTTTGTCATAAAAGGAGAGTCGAAAAATTTCTAAGTAGTCTACGTAAGGGATAGGATAATGAATTGGCGTGGATGATTAGGTGTACCAGTATTTAGTAGTGTGGTAAAGGGCGCCCTCATTTTGGTAAAACCTGAGATTTTTACATGTCGACGTTGCTTTTTACATGTGTTGACCTTCACATGGAATGAATAAGCCCAAAACAGTTTCTTTGTGTGTAATTTTGTAATAAAACAACTCTGGAGTGGTTTTATTTGCAATGGCTTAAGTTGCACAACTGAAATATAAGAAAATACACATCGGAGTTGCCAAGATTTTCTTACAAACCCTGCGAACTGGTCCATGGCATTCTTATTTATGTTCTCATTGCCTTAAGATTCTCAATTTACCAGTGGAATGTAAAATGAACTATTAAGATGAAGATCGTTTAACTGAAAATTAAGGGAAAGGGCTGGAAATGACCAACTGACTTCGACTTGAAACTAGAGCCCTTCTAGGTGGCTGTTGTAATATTCCTTGGTATAAATGTTTTTCAGAAACGACTACTATATTTCATACGTAATGAAAAATATTGTCTTTGTATAATGTAAAATGTTAGTCTTTTAGAAAAGCCATTGTAGGTGAGAGGTATTAACAGGTAGTAAAAGGTGTTATCGCTTTTCTGATTCATCGAATGAATATTTTGAATATTTCGTTAGCATTATAATTCCTTGGCTGCTTTTTGATACAATACGCGTTTTTCATTTTTTTTAATATCCTCAAATAATGTATTCACCTTTTTCTATTGCAAAAATAATTTCCACAAAACATATAACATTGCTTGTTTGAATGTGACTATGTTTTTATGAAACCAAACACTGGAACTGATAGTAAGAAAACACGAATTCACCATGGTCCTTTTTTTAGTTGCTATTCCGTTTTGCCAACCCGCTATGGTGTTTTCCTTAACATCTGGTAAGATGAGTTATGATAACATGAATGGGTCAAAACAAGGCGATCATCTGTCTATAGCGTGCAATAAATAGACGACGTAGGTGATATGCTGGAGACTACTGTCTGAAGCCAATGGAAAATTTACAACATCCCATAATGCATTGGGTTAGATATACGAATCTGATTTAGCGCCCAATAAAGACGAATATGCTCTTCGTATCTACAATATACCAGTTATCATGCAAGTTTCGAGGGAACTTCTGGGGTCCTTGTTCTTTACCCATGTGTACTTTTCACTAATTAGATTCTTCACTGAAGTATCTTTGGAATACCTCTTTAGTAACCATATGTTACCTTTCGTCTGGATAACACATCACAGCCATACACACGGAGTACCTACACAACTGTACGCCCGTATTGGGAGTACCAGGTGGGTCAGATGGGTCACCTTGCGGAAACACCCATTTCGTTGTTCTGAGAGGTTATAATTATATTTTAACCACAACATTCAATACAACTTTTACGTGGCATGGTTTGAGGCCATCATTTTCGCACGGCTTCACCTGCTGTTTCATGATCGAATGACATTCCATTCATAAGATTTAATCCGTTCTTTGATGTGAACCAGTAATCTGTCCACGTCCATGTTTGATGAATGAATGAACATGCAGTGTTGTATGCATATAAATAACATATTAACCTTTTGATGGCTTTCACTTAAAACGACAGTGATGTCGGTTAGAAAAAGTGCCAATGCAAATCCGCAGCAAATTCGAAGTCAGGGCAATCATGATAATCATTAAACATTACATTTACAGAGTTAAATCAATAGGAATAGTAAGATGATATTGAAATTTATTTTAATTATTTTTGAAGTTTTAATCTGCAATAACAGATAATTACACTTGATAATGTATCTACTCCACCACATCTTTGGCTTAACACCCTATAAATGAAACCACAAATACTCATAAATACTATTATAAAGTGACATGAATAATACTCATATTATAGTATTGTACAATCAAGTATACATATTGTGCACTGCATTATGGGATTGAATAAAATCACGCTCTCTTTTAAAAGAAAATTCTCACGAACATTACTGACATCCATATCTTCTGTTTCATGCTATGGTCAACATCGTGGTCAAAAGGGCAATTCTGTTTGCGTGAATGCATGTGTTTTGATGATAAAAAATGGCAGAAGAAAATGTCTTCTTTAATATTTGGCTTTATGAGCTGATATCAACATTATAGCATAAAAAGCAAGAACAGGTAGTGAATTTTGAATATGAAAGCTTCGCTAAGAAAACAGTATGAACTAGATGAAATAAACGAAGGCGCTTGCACTGCATCAATAGTGTTCCAAATGAATAATTGAAGGTAATAGACTAATAATTTCTTGTACAAAGCTGTTCATTAGAGCTACTACAGGTTTTTTCTATCGTTTGTGCGAGAGGTACAAAGAGAAAGAGAGTAAGAAAAACAAATTTAACCGAACATATTTTCTTAGTTCATAATTGGCTATAGGGACTGATCAATATTTGCGGTAAAGGGAAGGGAAATATTTTTCGGTTTCCCTTTATATTGTGTAAAAATAATTCGGGTTAATTTCCTTTTCTGGAAAGAATTTTCGCCGCGCCCCTCCATTTTCCTGAAAAATCTTTTCTCTTTATCTTGGACAACCAAATCCCCCATTCCCCCACCGTAAACAATAATCCGTCCCTCAGTCTCGTTGAATTCACTGATTCAGCTTTAGCATCGGTACATAGTAAGGTGACTAGTGTCTAGCCTTAAAAATAAAAGATAAGACAGTATTTTCGATTCGATTCACTTGAGGCAAACAAACACCCTGGACTGACTTCCCCATCGGTGGGACTGATGATTGAATCCTGAATGGTCTCTAGTGTACCCGGAAACTGACTTGCAGAAGGACACACCGCTTAAGGGAAATGTACGGTAAGAATGAAAAGGAATCATTACGGTGAAGCTTCAAAAGGGAAAAATGGTATTAGATGTCAAAGAGGATTGAGAAGGGGTATCTGATGATACGCCTCAAGAACATCGTAAGTGTGCTCACGTTGGTGCCTAATAGGACTCTGGCTTATTCCGCGCCAAAAACGTGTCAAAATTGTGTTGAAGGAATGAGATTGTACGGGACCTGGGCTTGACGTCACGGATTATTGAAAAGAATCGTTCCTTCTGGCTGTACTTTGAGAATTTTAAAAAGGTCAATTCTGCGGTTCCCAGGTTATCTAACACAAAAGATTCATTTCACTATGGCATGAACATGATTATCTAACATAGCTAATTCTACGTTCCTGTACCGCATTATTGACTTTGGGATCTTATTTCGCCCTCAATGGAATTGGTGTGGTGCTATCGCGATAATAAGAACAAGGTACGTACTATGGTTTGTTGGCAGCCTTACTGATTAACCTCTTGAACGTGTGAGTTGATAATGAGCAAAGCACACTGTGCGAGTTATTGTGTGAATTTTGCTGTAATACACTTGTCGGCTTGAAAAGAACCTAAACGCTGAATTTTATGTTGACACATGCTGGTCTATTCCGATTTAAGTAAGACACGTTTGTTCGAACAAAAATTTTATGTAGTGGGATTAATCATTGAATAGCACTCTTAGGGACAGTTGGACCAGACTGACAAAATTGATTACCCGATTATAAGCCAACCGTTCAAATTCAATTGCTATAGACAGGCGTCAGTTGAAGACAGGGAAAGACAAATGAATTTTTAATCAATATTCATACTCTATGTACTTTATGTACTACTATAATTGCAAAAGATAACTGCAGTACACTCTACTAACTGTCTCCTAACTGGTTTTCCATGGAGATCAATTCCATGGTGCGATGGATGTTTTTCTTACGTTTGATTTTGTTTTTCATTTATTTTAGTTTTTGACTGGCTGAGAAATCTACGGTAATTGGCTGCACTGAATCAGATTGACCTCCTACCGATTGCTAGTAGTAATAAACTCTAAAACAGAAACAAAATGAACTAAAATAAGACCGGTTATTGCACGCTTTGTACACCTTTCTTAATACAGGAAATGATGATCCGGTAATGTTGGAAATTGCTGTCGAAATCGACTGAAGACCCAATCTGACATGTCAATAAATGGCGGGGAAACGGTTTCATTGACGGAAGGTGTTTAAGGAAAGGTCGATTTTATAAAGAGGTTTTAAGGACTGTGTGAAAACATGAATGCGTTTACATCATTCAAACGATGGGATTTTAACACCTTATCGATATCCCAAGAAGGCTTTGAGGCAAATGTATTCCGCATGCTACAGTTAACATCGTCATCCAGGTGTGTCATGTCTATTTTTGATTCTTTTAAATGATTGGGAGAGAGGGCAACAAAGTTCGGTATGCATTCATTCGATACCTGTGCATAAGTTGCATATATGCGTAAAACAACAGGATTCAAGAGAAGATGCAAGCAAGAGGACAAGAAAGCTAATCTCCAAGACTTGAAGGGTGTACTTTGTATCAAGTATCAATGTGGCCATAATTGTATTGTTTGACCAGACTCTTATTGTGTATTTCGAAATTCTAACACCTTTTTAGTTAATAGTCCAGCAGACACTGTCAAGAAAAAGCCTGTCTCCAAAATTTTAGTCAAATCCAATAGTGCATTTTTGGTCTTTAAGCAAATGTTTGAATCCGTGTCTCGTAGGCCACTGTAGCACACAAGCATTACATAGCGGTTCGGATGATAAAAAATCTCTAGATATTTCAGGTAAGCCGGGGAGACGAGGCTGTGGATTACGAAAGACTCTTTAAAAGGAATTATATACGTTGTGTTCATCCCCACTAAAAAATCACAGTAACGCTTTGTTAGTGAACTAAACACGTGCACTACCGTTATTTTAGCTATTTGTTGCACCAAATTTATATTATTTTTTTATGCTTTAAAAACACCTATGTTTGGTTTAATGATCGAAACAGAGTCAAATCACAATCAGGGTTAAATTTAATTGGTTTGCGGACAGTAAAAACAACTATTCATGACTTTCCCGATTTGTTATCACCAATGGGATCGCTGGTAATGTAAATTGGTATGCTAAAGAATCGTAATGTAACATTTCTTTCATTCACAAAATCCAATGCTGTGAACTCGCACGATGCGGAGAAGGTTTTGTGTTTGCAACTTGAAACGGTGTATATTCTCAAGGTATCATGCTGTAGTGTTATTACAAACGCTTTAATTCTTAGATTCTAAAAGGCAATAGAAAAAGAGAGAAAGTTTGAACTGAAAACATCGACCACGTGAACTACATCTACAAGTGGGGAACCTATACTTTTGTTGTAAACTACTCTTTAAGGTGATTTATTTCAAACAAGCTGTCAAAGCCCTATTTTTGTTATGGATTGGTTCAAAAGCAAATGCCGTTCGGGTAGTCACGGTAGTTGTTATTGCTGTGGTAGTGACATTGGAAGAGCTCTACAGTGACAGGCATCTGGTAGAACCCAAGAATCCTTGAGGGCTAAACGCGCCAGTTGTATCTTAAAGTGGGTCAGACCATTCAACCTTTGTTCACCTTGCGGAACATAAAGGCAAGACACAGACACACGAATGGATAAATGCTACCAATAAAGATTATATCTGCCTCCAAGCTCTGGGTTGATTTTTCTTTAAAATGGAGTACGGATTTATTTCAACATGCATTTTGCTGACAAGAAACTTAAACTCGCTGAGAAAAATTGCATAAGAAATATTTTAACTTTCCTATTAAAGTTGAATATAAAGATTACCCTGGTCATGCCATACTGCACCCCCACATTAGTACAATTAACTTTGTCGGAAACGCTGAAATAAACTCCAAACAATTGGAATTGGCCACGATTTCTACAACGGTGGCCCAGCTCGTCTATCGCCAATTTTTCATTCTTTCCTTCCAACTAGCCAACCGTGTCTGGATATCAACTATTTCAGAAATGGGGAGGTGGAAGTTAATATCTGCAAATAATTTTCGTACAATAACCAAATAACCAAACCAATAACCAAAAAAATAACCAACCACTACACCAAATTACATAGGGATTTTGATTTGCTTGTATGGCCAAAAAGGTTAATGTTATGTTAAACAGCTGGTGTTGCGATGATGATGTTTGTTCGGTAATGGTTTGTTCACATTTGCTTCGTGTTTTAAAGGTTATGTCATGTATTTCGTGCCTCACTCTTAATCGTTTAACATAACACGCTGCCCAAACATTACACGATAAACACAAGTCAAGAACTTAAAGGCGATGCGCTGCAAAGAATATTCGTAAAAACTTGTGAGAGATTCTCACAATTCGAGGTGTCGATACACTCAGAAAACAACAAAAGCAGTGATTGTATGCGAGTTGCTGACCACATGCAGGGAACAAAAAAATCTGCATTGCCAACTGCAAAAAAGAATGGTACCTATGATTTGACAGCCACACTATATTAATTTCTCTTGTAGTTTTTACACAATGTAACCCCGCCTTAAAAATACAAACAACCAAACACAACTATTAGAATTGATATCTGGAATGAAGTATGTTTATATTCCCATTATGTAAGCAAGCTACCAAGAGAGTATGGTTCCATTGCCACACATCCACTAGGCATTTCGCTATCAAGTATGAATTAGTCCGCAGTAGAAAGAACTAGCTTAGCTGCTATGGATCATTAATGTTCTACTTTGTGAGGCATGACTTAGCGACGGAACATTTTGTCATTTTAATTATTTAAAGAAATGTCTGCCATGTCAACAGTTGCTATGTTGCTGCAGCAGATGAGACTCATGCAAAGATAAAGGCGCAACAAATACACGACAAACAGTACATATATCAAGTAAACTCGATTTTGGTTACATTTTGAAATATGAATGATATTAATGTATATATTCAGAAAAACACTTAAAAAAAGATATACCGTTATCCTCTAATAACGCCCAGGGGGGGCTTGCATGGTTTCAAAAGGGGGGCGTTTATTTGGGTCATTTGTTCCATTATAATTTACATTAAAAAACATCGGCAGACCTCTGCAGACGCCTAACCAACTTTTAAATTACCTTTCAGTACTCAGAAAATACGTATTTGAGGGTCCCGTTATTTGTTTGTGAGTGTCAACCTTTGTCGAAAATATGAAGCCGCCGAACGCTGTGCAAAAATAATGATATGATTCGCGAAATGATTCGTTGTTAACTTACCTGTCTCCCACGTGATGTTTGTCTACTTTGTCGATCAACTCAGCGATCATGCAGTGGCAATCAGCTATCACACTAAGGACCGCACAATTACCAATCCAGTCAGCATTTGAGCGTTATATTCCTCTTAAAACATTGTTTTCTTGCTGATTTCTTCCTTTACTACCACTAAGTTTACTCTTAAATATCACTTTCCCTAGTTGCACAATTGGTACATAGCGACCATGTGATCGCAACAGAGGAAAAACTGCCGCCGAAACGCTGTGAAAACTACCTTTTGATTGGCTGGTACGACCTTAATTACGTATTTGTTTACAAGAACTTCCAATCAAACAAAAGCTATTACGATGTAATTACCGACAAGGTCAAGGATATAGGGTAGTATTTATGTCATTGGGTCATTGGGTCAAAAAATAGTAGTTATATGCAGCTGGGTATCCATTCAAGGTGATATATTTATATGTGCATCTTCAAATTCCATATTTTTAGGGGGAATTCGGCAATTCGTACTTCTGTATTTTGCAACTTCAAAACAATTTCACAAATATTGAAATTGATCCCTACTAGTACACTTTGGCAGCTCACCTATATGGCCAATGTACCGGGTGCTCTTCAGAAAATAGGATATCAAAAACATTCTTGTCCTTTCTAAATATTGGCAATGGCCGTCGCACACAACGAAAGTCCTGATATTTTCGCTATATAATTGCTTATATGTAATTTCCTTGCACAAATATTTTGCATTAAAAGATGCAGTTTTTGCAAAATCTCACACTTACAAGGGTATCTGTGCTGTCATTTAGCAGTGTCCTTGTTGGGTTGTGGACAAATTTGGTGAGTTTCAGGCCGACCTTCGGCATCAAAACGTGGGGGCGTTTGTTTGAAGGTTTTTATTTTTTATGTAAAAAGTAGTGGGGGCGTTAATTAGAGGGTGCGTTTTATTATAGAAGATACGGGTACTGTTTTTCTGATGGGAGTTGTGTTGTTGTGAGCAAAAATGGTTACACAACGGGTAAAAAAACATCTTGTGCCGCCTTTTGTATTGATTTGTCCAGCACTATGCTTGAAAGTGTTGCATAATGTAAAGATCACTATTCCTCTGGTCTCTAAATTATATATATAGAATCAAAAATGAAGACCTGGTTGAATATTGGAACTTCAATAAAGACTAGTTAATATTGACAAAAAGGGCTACTCCTGACTCCCATCTGTTAAGTACGAAGCTTAGGCGAAGTTGAATGAACCCTTTTATTACTTGGGTAAAATAATAAATTTATGCTTTGTGTTAAGGTTATTCAACTTTGACTAACAATTTACTGAACTGATGAATCGTTCCCTTATTGGCAGTGGCGGCACCCGAAACAAAGGCCTTCCCTAACCACAAGGACATGACAACTGCGCAATTGGCTTTTTAAGACTCCATAGGGACTGCTAAATTCTTCCCGGATTAAATTTTCCTCTAGTATTGATATACACACACACTGAATTCCAGTTATACCTTTTAGTGTGCTCTACGAAAAATATGCATGAGCAACATGAAATTACTTTTCTTCCATTTGTTTCATTTCAAATACGAACCGTTATTGACATCTTTATAATTAAAATATTTGATTGAGAGTGTATATGAAATTTTACTCTATAAATCATATAACAATTCCAATTCCAATTTATTTTATTTCCATACAACAATACATCAAACGACATCAAACACACAAAAAACATATGGAGGAGTACGCAGGAAAGCCATTTAGGCCTGAGAATAACCTACCGCTTAAAATACAAAGCATTTTACAGAAACTCATATGAACACAAATTATATACACGACAAAAACAAGACAAGACAAGGACGCGCTCAAGACATTAATTAGTCATAATTTTGGATAATGTTTTGTTTAAGTTGATGGACAATATGGCATACATTTAAACACGATTGTAGCATTTTAAAAGTTTGACCCCTGTGTAAACTTAAATTGGCCCCTATTGAAAAAGTGATACCACAATTTGAGAGTACTACCTACCTAGCATTGATGTAGAGGGTCCATACTAACTACCAAAGGTGTCAAACCTTTTCTGTAGTGGAAGGTAAACGAACTCCTTAAATAAGGCCCCTATGATATTCTGCTCCTCCTCTAGTAAGTATATACGTAACTTTTGCTGAGCGCTTGTTACGATTTCTACAAGTTGTGACTTACGTGCGTTCGCGAACAATGGACGTTAGACAGTCGTAGGAATACCTTTTCGCAGAACTTAGGATCATTATTACGTGTCTTCTATTTGGGTGCATTCGTGGGTGCAATTAGGTACGAGTCGGTGTTGAATGCCGTTCTAGTAATATCGATTAATGGATTTTAGAAGCATTCGCGTGGTTTGGGGTTAGTGCAGATTTATTGAAACGGGTTAAGTACTCGGACTACCCCCGCATATTAGAATTCCTCCTGGTTGGTGAGAACCGCGTTAAATTGGCTTGTTATTATTAGCTGTGTACTTTCGATAGGTATTAGATAGACCTACACCGGTACAAGAAAATGTCTTCAGAACCAAAGAGGGCGGCTATTTTTTTCCTCATTAGGAGTCATTCTTATAGGTTGGAAAGACAAAAAATATTTTATTTTAAAAACAAGTAATATAGGCCTATATCCAATAACGAAAACAAAAGGACATGAATGAATGAATATTACAGGCAAGGTAAATGCCTGTAGCCAGCAGGAAAAGGTCTGTTAAGCAAGTGAAGAAGAGATACAATTACTAGCGAAGACTTGCACTGATTTTGTAAAGAATTCAAAAACTCGGAACGAGTTAATAGATGACGAATAAATTGTGCACTTTTTAAGGCTGATTCAAATATTTTGAAAAGTTTTTGTGTGTATATTAATTAATCATCTAAAATACTCAATTCCACCACAAAGATTGAGATGAAACGTTGTGATGTAGTAAATATTTATATGTGTAGTATAACAGTACCACAGGATAGGCCTACTGTATAAGAAAAATTCCGGATTTGGAATTTTATTACATAATTGAGATTTTCTATATGAAGGACATCAATTTGAGCTTAGCAATTTCACACAGTGATTAGTATACATAGACAAGCATTTTGTACATGGAAAAATTAAGATTTGTTCACTTTCCACACACTACGAGTGTGCTACGTGTACTCATGACCACACGTAGTTTTAATCGTAAATCTGGCTTACTCGTAGGACACACGTAGCCTACGTCCAAGTTTCACGAACGCGTAAAAAATCTTAGTAGTAACTTACGTCGCAACTAGGGCTACGTCAGTCTTACGACTGCTTTCGCGAACGAACCCCTGGATTCTTGTATAAAATTTGGCAATGAATTCCAAAGAATAGGACCAGTATTTTGGATGGCGTTATCGGCAAAAGATTTCTTATTATTTGTCAAGTTGAGGTCATTGGCGTGTCTTGTAGGGTAGTCGTGAACATCAGATGGTTTTGTGAAATATTTTTTGAATGTCACGTGTAGATCATTTATGGAAAATCTGAACATGAACCCTCCAAGTTCCAGTGTATACATATATGGAACAATTAGAAGATTATGTTTTGCAAATAAGGATCGGGTATGACTTCTGTAGTGACTATTAGAGACAAATCTTATTGCCCATTTTTGTAGTTTAACGAGTTTATCCAGATAGGATTTGCAAGTGTTACCCCATATGAGAATTCCATAGCTAAGATACCGTAAAATTAAAGTACAATAGAGTGAATGTTATACACGTATGGGAATAAAGTACTTGAGTTTATTTATGACACCAATATTTTTGATACTGTTTTTGATATACAATCGATGTGGGTTTTCCATGTTAAGCATTCATCAATTAGCACACCCAAAAATTTAGTAGCTTTAACTCTTTCAAGTATGGTGTTATTTAAACGATGTCTAAGTCTTCCATCTGAAGTAGTTACACTATAAACGTTTCCTTGCAAATCAGATATATGACTTTATCTTGAAGTGCACTGCGGTTGTAAATTTCTTTTATTTCCAATGGACCATAGTATAGCACAAAGGATTCCTCAGATTTGCTATAACATTTGAAACAAATGTTAAAATACACTATATGCACATTTCTTTGTAACATTCCTAATTAATATAACCGTGGTTAAAATAGAGTAAGTTTTACTTGTAGAGTTTTGCAAATACAGTCTGCAACGCTCATTTTGATTGATACCAACCACTGTAATATTTATTTTCATTTTCAGCAGTAACTACTAATACACTACGGTAAGTATGGTAATTATTTTCACTAATTCAATCACTAAAGTGTATTAAGTTGGCAGTCAATTAAACACAACTTCTTTTATAAAAACATTACGTTATTCCATTAAAACTTCATTAAAAAAATAGAGAATTTCCCGGGGCAAATTATGCTTTCTATCTTAATTCAGGGAATTAAGAAGGTCATGCGAAGCGCCGAATAATTATGTAAATAAGTCTCACGAGGAGGTGGTTTAACAAGATTTCATAAAGGCAACGAACTAACTGCTTCTCTAATGGGATATCATAGTTTAAGTCAAGAGATATGAAACAGCACAGTGTCTGGCAATATTGATATGGTGAGATATTTAAATCTATTCTGTCATATCGAGGGTTGACAAACAGAAGGACGTAACTCAACACTAAAAGAAATATTAAAGAATTTCTTTAATTCTGCTGTTCATAATTCAAAATTGTTCTTTGTTTACTAACGTTTATAATAATGTTTGCTTACAGTACCATATATGAGCGTTAACATATGTTTACATTTTGAGTAATGAATAGATTTGCTTAGTAGAAAATATTAAACATCACATTTCTCAAAAGCAGTATTACAGCAGAATTAAAGAAATTCTTTAATATTTCTTTTAGTGTTGAGTTACGTCCTTCTGATTCTCAACCCTCGATATTTTGTTAGAAGTAATGTCGCTAAGTACGTAAAAGTAGATTAGGCAAAGGTTGCATGAATGTGAATGTATAAGAAAAGGATGCAAAAAATAATTGCATGTCAAAAATTTATGAATCCTATTGGAAATGTTTTAAATAAATATACCGATGTACAATAAAGATTAAGGTATAGAGATGAAAAGATACAAATATAATGTAGAAAAATAGATGTAAAAACATGAACATAATAACATGAACATCTAGGGAAAAAGGAGTAACCACTTTGCAAAAGGAATATTATTATGTAGCTATGGCTTAAACAGAATGGACGGTTTGCGTTCGTAAAAGCTTCATTTTGAATTATCAAAGAATTACTCGTATGTGATACTCTGGCGAACAGATCGTTAATACAATGTGGTGTTTAAATGAGATTTGCCAATTTCATGCATTATCAATATTATTGCCTTCTGGGCCAAGGGCATCTTAAAGATGTCCATTTGTTGAGGTGTTGACTTAACCTACAATATTCTGACAAATTGACTGTCATCTACGTCATCAAGTAAGAAGAATGAATGACTTTTATTCAACCTAAACATTATTGGTAGTCGCCCGAATTCTAAATAATTTGTAAGCAGCGCAATATGTAGGTAAATTATTGTGATATTAAATTCTTCACAGCCATCTGTTTCGTTTCTTTCTATTGTACATTCACGCCAATACCAACTGCGCATCATAATTATCCTTTTGTTATATAAAACTTTTAATCTAATAATAAACCTAAATGTTTCATTGATTCCAATGTTGTTATTGGTCACAATAGGAAGCTATTTTTAGATCTAATTGGGGTTGATGACTTCTCATGTTAAGTGGGGACAGTATTCATCCATGTATAGCGAAGTATTTGTCAAGCCACTGACGTCACCTAGTAAAGATAAAGATTGACTGATATTCAATTTAAGAAAACATCCCGATAAGATATGTCGCGGGTTCCAATGCTGGATATTCATATTCAGACTAGTTGAACTTCAATACTTAAACGAAATACCAAATAAATCGTATACAAATTATACCAAAGATTTTCAAAAGAACATAAGGACGATAATGTGTTATTTCCATTTATTTTCCTGTACTCTAATTCACAGAGTGACCTAAAACTACGCATCGCCTACATTATGTTATTTTCTGTCACTTATCATCACAAAATTGCCAATTTTAATATTTCACCATCAAGCGTGAAGTGTCTTCTTCAGTTCCTCAAATTTTCAATCAATTTCATTGATGCGTTACAGAGATAAACGACATTTATGTAAATGATCAATCTGTATGCCATTTTGATTGGCACAATCACAGTAAAGAGTGCGTTCAAGAGGCATAAAAGTGTGTTTCACTTTGTGATCACTATGCCATGCAAGCAATGACAAAGGATCTAACGTACTGTATAATTTTGCCACGGGAGGGAAGAGAATGCACTTTGTCTTCTTTTGTTATCTTTAGACTAACTTGACGAATCAAAACTGAAATTTCCGGGAGAAAAGAGGCTTTACCGGCTTTGCTGTGATACATCCAAGCAGTAATACCACATTTTGTAAGCACGCTCTCGTTTGTTCTCGATGTTGAGTTTTGGTACGGTTAGATTTATTTTTAATCAATCAAAATACCCTCTAAGTACTGTAGATGTAAGAAATTGTGGATCCGTGGTCTCAATTAGCCGTTTGATACATTTTATCAAGATTTTGGTCAGTTTTCTAAAATGGTAAGCTATTTGAAGCACAATTTTTCGTTTAAGATCAACATATTTAAAACAAAATAGTCATATTTCTCGAGAAATCACGCATTGTTGCTATATTTTAATTATGTTCTTGTAATATAATGCTGCATAATTATTAGACCGCTTTTAAGTGGTAATAAGTCAACAAAACAAATATCTTAAGCGAAGCCAAATTAAAGAAAAAGGACGATGACATAAACGCTAAACCACTTCTTATTCAGTGGCATGTCAAACCAAAAATTCCATCAATCTTTGTTATCTCTTCTTTTTTCACCCCTTTGTCCATTCTCTTCCTTTTTCTCTTAAACGCAGACCAAAACGAACATTATACCACTTTGAGCTATCAAAATTGACAATGTATGTTTGCCCTAAGAAACTTCGTAAGACGTTATGCATGATGGTATTCCGGAGTCGCATTACTACATTCATGGCGTGGTATAGATACCGATTTGCGCCAGGCCCGAAGATGCCTATGTTTCGTCGAGCACTATTTTGAAATCCCTGTGGGTATGATATATATGTGAAATTTCGGTCAATGGATACCTCCGGGCTTGCTTAAGTATAATTGCCTTTTTCGGCTGATCAGATTTTTAATACAATTTTCTAGTTGATGACTGAAATGGTAATTGCACTATTTCAAGGTTGGTGATAGTAAATATTAGTCTTCTGTCTAGATCGTGAAAAGTCAAAACAAATCATGTGCCTATAAATCGGCATATCGCCACTTTTCTCCGAATGCACTCGGGTCCTATGAAGTAATACGTAAGGAATTTGAATAACCGCCCAGGATTGTTTATTTCATAGGAGATGTGCTGAAAGCTCTGGATGTTAAACTTAAATAGTGTTACTGATGAAGAGTATGTGCCAATTTGGAATTGTCTCTTTTCCCGAGGATGACGCCCTCAAACAAATAATATTTTTTGTCACTAATATACTTTGTCCTCATACCAATCTTTGTGTAAAATAGCTAAGCTCAAATCGACGTCCTTCATAAAGAAAATCAGACTTTGTTATTATACAATTCCGGATCAGGATTTTTATATCCTTTGCTGCTGTTATACTATACTATAAATGTTTGCTGCATCAAAACGGAAAACCCGATTCATCTGAAACCTTTAGTTGTAGTTGGCTATTTGTAATTAATACAACATGACAAACAAAATTATAATTCGAAATCTATGAGGTATTGCTTTATCGTTATAGTTATACGCTATGGGTTACACACCACTAACTCACTTATACACAGTAGTCTATGGGAAAATGGCAACTTTGAGCATGTTTCTTTCACATTTAAAACTCTCACAGAGGAAATACAACAACATCACCCCAAAGTACAAGCTAAAATCACCAAATAACCCAATTTTGAACATATGATGACCAGAAAATTTTTTAGTTACAAATCACCAAACTCGCCCGATGTCAGACCGGCAACCCAAGATTCTCTATAGTCGCCAAAGTTAGTAATTTGCAAATCGATGTGAAATTGATGACCGAGGAGTAAATTGCCTCAAATTCACTGTCCAAATGCCGCTTAGTTGAGAAAACATACCAGTGTACCATGTCAATCATGAAATTTCATCACTTTCTTAATATAACTAGTGCATTTTCAGACATTTTAAAGCACTTTTCCAGATGCCGTGCAAGAAAGTAGTCCACCCAAGACTTTTGATCCTTACGGCAGCCAGATTAGTGGTGTTTAACCTGTGTATTACTTTATAACAATGCAGTGCATTGCATCCCGGAAAAGTAACGAGAATCCAGATCATTTATATGGCCTGGGCTGCTCGAAAATGTGTTAGACTAAACTCGTGTATTAGACGGTTTGTATCTAAACTTGTATCTTTTAGATAGTAGGGGTGCCTAAGGCCTAGATATCAGGAATGCTAACTTCTTCTTCTTTGTATGCATGTAAAGTTGCAGTATAAATGTCGATTGTTTTGCAGGTTACCTTTTAGTTAGCTGCAATAATATGTTATGCACGATCTTTCTATTTCATTTCGATACAGAATTTATTGCATTAACTAGCTGAACAAACGCCAGCAAAATCGCAATATTATTCAATCCATAACAATCAAAATCAAGGTTCTTATATGATCTCAACGACGTTATTCAATTACGCAATTTATCTGCAGATAAACGAAGTAGGTTAGAGGTAGCTTTATAACTAGGTCTAACCACATACATCTTGTTTGCAAAGCGAAAGAAATTGTTCAGTCTTGCGAAAAATCTTTCTAAGTGACGTCTGACCTTTAAGATATCGGCGCACATGATTTTTGTTATGATTAATATCCATATAATAATTGAGCTTTCAGGACCAATTTCTGAACAGTAGGGAGGATAACAACAATGATGCGTTAAATCCCCAAGCATCAATTAGTACTGTGTTGTTGTGAAACTTGATCAAGACATATAAAGTATCCATGTCAATTCCGGTAGCTAACAGCCATTGAGAACACACTTCATGCATGGCCATTTTATTTCAACTGTATTGACGGGATTTTTCTGTGAATGACCTGAATAATACGTTTATGGATACGATACGCCCTAAGTACTATTTAACACTACATTAAAGGTCCCGTAGACTGATAGGAGCGAGCTTTGATGCGAACGGTATTTCCCCTATCCCTCTTGAGACAAGATGAATTACACTTTAAGTTTGGTATCAAGGGATGCCTAATACATTAAAATTCTATTATTGAATGATCCCCTTGAAATAATGGATCATATTCACTTTTTCGTTTTCCTAATATCACTTGCAACTCAACCAAAAACCACATTCCCTATACCTGTTTTCCCATCCCAAAAGCTCAAATAGCTACCTCTAAAAACTAGCAAATGAAATGAAATTGGACTTTCACATTTCATGTGACAAAAAGTCTACGAAATGAGAAAGTGAGATATACCTTTGATACAATGCGGATATACACAGTGTTCGTTGACTAAGCATTCGACCGTATTATGTGATCGATGTGTTGGCTTAAACATATTTGAAGACGGGGCTCACTGATTGTGGCAATACAATGCAACTACATTCGATGCAACTACATTGGCATTTCCCATTTCTGCCACCTACCTTTAAAAGGTTACACACTTAGCAGAAGAAATACACAATATATTTACTTATACACTATCCGTCGATTGTTTCTTTAGGATGGCATTATCTCGCTTTAAAGGTGCAACGAAAGATTTCACATATCAGGTGTCCTGAAAAAATCGAAAATCCTAAGCTTTCCACCAATAACATCCCCATCTGAAAGAATTAAGCTGAGAAATATTACTTTGGTACACAATTATGAATTGTCTAATTTCGTATAGAAGCAAATACGAAATTCAGCCTATGTTTTATATTGAAATATTAGCATATAAAAATATCTTTTATTTTCATTTTTAAGACATTTCTGTAGCGAAACACAAGGAAAGAAATCTTTGAGTGTCAAATCTGTATGAAATCACTATATATGACACAATATATGGATGCCTCAAAATTTCCCGTTGCACCTCTAAAATACATTTAAATCACATTATGCTTGTTGTCGTATTAAGTAAGTTACTACTTATATTTGCCATCACTAATATGCATCAATTTTCTGGTACAACAATAAAAGCGATTTAAAGGGATCCCGTCACGTTACACTGAGGTAATAATTATGTTTGCTGTCAAAACCATTTTCAATATTTAAAGGTCTTAAAAAGTATACATTTTGGAATACTGCCGATGTAAGCAACCTCCAAACAATGGCAGCATTAATTTTTTAAACAAAATCATAATTTTTGAAAGTATCAGCAAAATCCATGTTTTTCATCCATTTTGTCTGCACATATGTATCTTTTTTTTGCTTCAATACAGAAAAAAATGAATTGTTGATTTTTACCATCCGAAGACTCATCTAGACTTATATAATTTGATGTTATTTTCAAAACAAGGATTTCTTTCAAAAGGTTTTTATTCCTAAAATGTATACTTTTATAAGGCCTACTTCAACATCGAAGAAATTGTGACACCACACATTACCTTAATGTTAAGTGACATGATCCTTTTAAATCGTTTTATTGCCGTACATGGAAATTTATTACATATTATCTTTAATATTATCTTTTGACTTGTCTGGATCCTTTACTTCCGTTCCATTAACGTGTCGAGAATGACCAACCCTTTCGTTTAGTCTTACTCCTACTCGTTTAAGTGGTTTATCTTTCACTGAGATTATATTAGCATTTCAAACCACAGACTTCCGAATGAATCTTTCTCGCGACTACATGCCTATTAGAAAGTGACGACATTGGACAAGCGGTGTACATACTATTTATATGAATACAATATTCTGAAAAGAAGTCGATTTTCCGTGTAGCCCCAAGCAATTGTTGTACTTATTATCCCTTATAATGCTTCAAATTGCATGCAAGTGTGCGTTTTCCCTTCCCCGGTGCTTCATAGAAAATAACTTTTCAAACATGGGATTGAACAAATTCTTGTGAAGATAGCGGGTTGACATGCACAAGTTGTTCTCTTTTCCTGCTATGATATATAGGATGCTTCAGGTACCCAATCGTAGTTTTGAATCCTTTGTGGTAAAGACACGTACCGTACCACATCACGCACAATGACAGTAAGTACCCCCGTTGGAAAACTTACATGGTTTATTTACGCTACTCTCAAAAGCAAATATTAAGGGTAAGGTTTCAGGCAATCAATAGTTATTCTCTTCCTTTTTTTTCACTGATGTGCAACTAATCAGTTTCGATTTTCTTCGCATTTTGTGTTCACTTTAACGTCAAACCTACATCTGGGAACAACATTCGTGTATGAGCCGTCACATCATTGCGTTACATCTCGCAGCTTTAGATTCTTAAAATGGCATCTGGGTCAGGGACAACGCGGTAGGAATTGCAAACTTGTACACATTTGAAGTGGTATGTTTCAGGCAGATTGATAGCATATTCAAAGTCACGTTTAGAATAGAAAGCCCAAAGCATTTCACGCAATTATATAGTTCAGAAGGTAACTGTCCGTCTTGAAACTTGTGAAATACATATATGCTTCGGAAAGGGAAGCCTTTGTTCTATTTAAAGATTGTAACACATTTGAGAGACTTTTATGCCCGCAAACATAAGCTTATAGATCCTGCGTGAATTGATAGTTTGGCTTTTGAGTTCAGATCATTTTTTTACGACAGCAATTTTTGTTTTGGGGAGACACTATTGTTATGGTTGAAATCTAAACTTAGGGAAGATAAATTTGAGTGTCAAAGAATCAATGCCTTAAAATTACATTTAGAGATTCGGTGGTGATCACAATCGTTCTTGTTTTGCCCCGAAATCTATAGACCACAAAATAATTCTATGCTGAAAATTCCAATCGATTCTAACGCTAAATTTAAAGGTGGGTGACCCAATCGACAAAACTCGTACCCGCTTACTCTATCAAAGTTGGGATTTTGGTCTCAGAATTAAGTTAATATTTTTCTCATTACTCCAGAGAAATTTAAGGCCCAGGAAATGTTTCTTTTTGATGTTATAAACAAACATGTGTGGTCGACCAGAATAACACACGCCGCTCTATGGTCCAATTTATATAGTACATTATCATGCTTTGAGGTGTCCGATACGCAATAATATCGGATCCTACGCATGAATGATAAAATCGGATGATTTACGCCCAATATTTATTGGTCTCGCTATGCGTTTTAAAATACTGTGCTAGACTGCGTCTCGCCCAATATTTTTGCAACTCATAGCTCGACCAATAAATTTGGGCTGAATCAATCCAATTTTATTACATATTTTGACTTTCACTATCCAAATGGCTGCACCGATTTGTAGAGAGAGAAAACAATGTAAATCGGACAACGATCGGGTCGCCACCTTTAAACCTTACGAGTATTTTTGTTTATTTCAGTTCCCCATAGGCTACCTTTTTAATTGTCCGGATCCGGACATTTAATACAAACATCACTCTAGTTTCATAAATAAAAAGATCGTTGCCTTATTCGTTTCGGCTGTTTGTTAATTTGGCTTTGTCAAAATATTGAAGGATATCCCTTTAGGAATATGAAGTACACACATCTATCTGAAAATGAAATTAGTTTCAAATTACGCTATCGAATTACAGGCGTCCAATAAATTACAAACATCACTAAAATATCTGATATTTCCCTCACGAAAGAGGTTAATTTTTCTCTCTTAGGTTGCATTTTCAATCAGAAATCAAACTATTGAAATACACCTCGCACGGTGTTTCCATAATTCTGCCCAAAGTTCAACGCTATACTCTAAAACTTTGCATTTCCATTTGTCTCAAAGTGATACGTTATTATTATAATAGTAAAATAAACTAGGTAAACATCTTTACCAAAATCACATTTGTTATCACTATAAAAAATATTGATGCAATTAGCGACCTTGATAAAGATTTTGAATACCATTATTCTTAAATCTACTACAGTTATCCAAAGGGGGAATAGATAAAAGCAATGGAAAAGAAAAGGCGCATGAATGTATCTGTGGGGTACGTTCCTCACGTGAAGTGCATCGATATTTCTCACCCAGTGTTCACTTCCCCTTCACAGAAACTGTACAGAAAATGACTTTTCCACATGATCGTAAATAGAGTACATCTTAAGTTTAATGAAGACATGCGTTCTTTCAAGGTCATTCGGAATGTTCTCACGCTAGAACTATCCCAATATATTGTTGAAGCAATTTCGTGATGTCATTTACATTGAAAAGCATGATGAGGTGCAGTGCAGATAAATATAAAGATTTTTTTTATTGTGTTTGTTTATTCTGCTTGAAGAGTTTCATCTCGAGGGGTGTCTAATCCATAAAATTGATTTCCGTGTCTTCCTAAGAAAAAGAAGAATTGGGCATAATGTCCTGCTATTTCATTTCATTACCCTATGCTAATATTGTTTCGCACATATGGCGAATAAGGTTCGTCTCCATTTAAAGAGACTCGAGTTTATTTCCAGAAAACGCGCCCTCATTTCTTTTTGAAACAGGGTTTTTTTCCCAAAGAAAACATTGAATACATTGGTACTTCTTACCAATGTATTCAATCACACCTGAAGTGAATAAGCTGAAATGACTTCTTTACGTAATAAATAGATGATGTCGTGCCCGATAGAAAATCGAAGTATGCTCTTCTATAGAGCCGATTAGGACAGTAGGCCAAGTTAAAACTTCAGTTTTGGGTTTCTTTTCTATGTTTTTGTCCAATAAACCTTTGAAAGGTTTCAGTAGGTGTTCACAACTAGCCAAGTGCAAATGTAGAGAACCAATAAAACAAGTATGTCTAGAATGTATTTACCATGCAAGAAGTGTTTTCTGATAAAAAACTGGAAATATCATGTAAAAGTCGATCAAACAACATTTAGAGATAAATGGATGGATACAACACACGAGTATAAGCCATAAAATCTTACCAAAAAATCATTAGCCCAAAGCTTGCATTCTCTGCACAGGAATAAACCAGGTGTAAATAATACCATTTACAATCTAGTCAGTCACTCTAATGCTTCCTGATCCTGAAAGGAAGTTCAAAGTTTAATCCCAACACAAAGGAATAGGTGAGTCTGTTTGTAGCAAGAGGATAACGTAACGAGGTAACATATTATATAATAAAAACAAATTGAATGACTTATAGGTTATACACCACAACCTGGACTGACGTAAGGATCAAAAATCTTGGGTGGCTACTTTCTTGCCGGAATCTGGAAAAAGTGCTTAAAAATGCTGAATAAGGCACTCAGTGATATTAAGAAAGTGAGGAAATTTCAGATGACATTGGTACGACATGGTATGTTTCTCCAAACTAGCGGCATTTGGACATACATTTGAGGAAATTTACTCCGCGGTCATCAAATTCACATCGATTTGCAAATTACTAGCTTTGGCGATGATAGAGAATCTTGGGTGCCGCTCTGACATCGGAAAGGTTGGTGATTCGTAACTAAATTTTGTCTGGTCATCATAGTTCAAAGAATTTGGTTATTTGGTGATTCAGCTTGTACTTGGGGTGATGTTGTGGCTTTCCTCTGGAGAGTTTTAAATGTGAAGGAAACATGCTCAAAGGTGCCATTTTTCCATAGACTACGGGTGTATAAGTGAGTTAGTGGTGTTAACCTATAGTGAGTAGTAAGCTAAAACATTGAATCTTGGGCGAGGGGGGGGTGGGCGTCTCGAAATAGTGTGACCGATAAATTGAAAAATAATACGATTAAAAAGTGATTGTCGTGTCCTATGATTTTCGGCTATACGGAAGTGCAATGGTAAGTCCATAAAAGAATGATAATGTCATGCGAGCATCGATTTCATGTAGGGCCACGATCATGACGATCATTCCCCCAAGAATTGTTGATGCAAGAACATATATCTAACGTTGACGAGTCATACTATCCAAACCGCGGATATTCGATACTGAACAATGAGAATTTTTATTCAAAAGGAATGGTACATTTTTACTGTGTCTTAAGTCGCTAGCTTTGAAGTGCAAATGTTGGTTTGTTTCAGTTGATCGGAATCACGTTCTCTGGCAACACGTCTGGGTTTGAAAGTAAACTGAAACGTATTTGACAACCTGTTTACCCACGTCACAGATTCTACACCACTGAATAAACATCGAGGCCAGCCCCCTGTGACGACGATGTAGCGTGAAATGGTCAGAATTCTCAAATTTCAAAAAAAAAAAGGACGCGGTCTTATTCTCTCATTTTTTAGGTGATGTCTTAATGCCAAGGGCAAAAACACCTTACACGTAGTTCAGATTCAGATATGCGATACTAACAATGAGAATTTTATTCCACTGAAGGTAATGGTACATTTTTACTGTGCTCTAATGTCAGCTAAGCTTTGAAGTGCCGAATTATGTTGGTTATGGGTATTTCAGTTGCATCGGAATCACGTCTCTGGCAAACAAGTCGGGTTGAAAGTAAACTGAAACGTATTTGACAACCCTGTTTACCCACGTGCAGATCTACACCACTGAATAAAAAATCGAGGAAAGCCCCCGGGACGACGATTGTAGCGTTGTTACAATATGGCATCAGAAGTTCTCAAATTTCAAAAAAAAAAAGGACTGTGGTCTTATTCTATCATTTTGTAGGTTTTAATGTCTAAGCAAAGGGCAAACAACACCTACCACGTAGTTCAGATTCAGATATTCGATACTACAATGAGAATTTATCAATACGGTAATGGTACATGTTACTGGCTTTTATGTCGCTAGCTTTGAAGTGAATTATGTATTTGGTGGGTATTTCAGTTTGCAGCGGCAATGCACGTTCTCTGGCAACACGTCTGGGTTTGAATAGTAAACTGAAACGTATTTGACAACCCATGTTGGACCCACGTCACAGATTTCTACCACCACTGAATAACCATCGAGGCCAGCCCCCTGTGACGACGAGTTGTAGCGTGTACAATATGCCTCAGAAATTTTCTCAAATTTCAACAAAAAAGACAGTGATCTTTCTATCCCATTGTAGGTTGTAATGTCTAATGCAAAGGGCAAACCACAACATACGGACCACGTAGTTCAGATTCGTAAGCAGGGGTGCAAAAAAAGTCATTTTGTCCTCAGGAGCAAGATTTTTGGCTATATCCTTTCCTCATTGTGCCCGACCCCTCCGTCCTCTTCTTCCTCCACTTCCTTAAAATGGACATAAATTCATGTGAAATGTTAAAAAACCAAATGAGTATGGTATTTTGTTTGTTGTTCATTAATAGTCCTGTGCAGATTTTCTGGTGGGAGGGCACAAAGGTAAAGTTCCCATAAACAAACACACAACATGAAGCAGGTGAGTACAGGGGCACCATTCCTAGGGCCCGGCTGGGCCCCTGAAAGGGATGCAGGGGCAGCGGGCCCAGCCAGGGGTCCAGGACGGGTCCCCGGAAGCTTAGCTTTTAAGCTTTTCAGAACCTTCAAGAACTTTTTGAAGAGAAGTAATCTCATCAGTCGACTGAACGCAGCAGCGATCAAGGTTCCTCCAGTCACTTCTGTTTTGGGCCAAGTGGGAGATAGCCTTTGGTGCAATTGTTTGTATCCCTCCAGAGCTTTGGATGTAGGAGAGGAATGATGTATCTGTCGGCCTGGCTCCTCTTGCCATGCGGCGTTGTGTAGAAAGCATATAAGCAACTAAGCTCTCCCTCTGCATCCTTAGAATATGACAAAGAAACGTTAAGCTGTGTCGCAGTCTTACTCGGTTTATCAGAGGGTCCGCTTACCGTAACTGTAGCATCATAGATTTTGGCATTTGGGACTCGATCAATGCGCTTGACGTTCTAGTCCATGATTCTGTAGAAATGTTGGAAAGAAAGAATGAACTTACTCTCCAAATTGGTTGTCAAGAACCAAGAGTCACAGCCATACAAAAATACTGTCAGGCATGTTGTGTTGAAGAGGCGTACTTTCATTTCGATGGTATACGTTGACGTCTCGATACGCGCTCCAACTTCTAAAATGCTGACCAGGCAAGGGCTTTTTCGTTTGTAAGGTCTTTAGAACTGGAAGAGTAATCATACAACCAAGATATCTGAAGTCGGAGAACATTGGTTATGCACTGGCCATAAACCTGTAAGCAGTGGAGTGGTGCTGCAGTGGGTAGTCATGGACTCAGTCTTTGAGCCATGATGATTTAAAGGCCCAATTCTTCAGCTGCAGTTGCTGTTCTTGATAACTGTGCCTGAGCCTCTAGGGATTGAAGACTCCAGTAGGGCGATATCGTCAGCAAAAATCTAGGTGCATTTAAGATTTGGCTGGATACTCCTGGACTGACGGGATGTGTACTCAATCCGGAATATGTATCTTTAGTTGCCTTTCGCAGCAAGTAGTCTATCAGCACAATGAAAATAAAGGGAGCTAATACATCTCCCTGCCGGGTACCCGTTGGAAGCGAGGAATACCTCCGAGATATTTCGCACCTACTCATAAACGAGCTTTTGGAATTGAGTATGAGGACGCAGAGCTTACCAACCTGTCTGGGATACCATAGAAACCATGATCCTTTCTGTGATAGAGTCAAAGGACTTAAAACGAGTTGAAGGTGATGGTGAGTGGGATTTGTTGATAACTATGAAAGGCCCTCATGATTCTACGCTTCGGGGTGAACATGCTGTGCACAGCTTCTTTCTATACCTGAGCGAAAACAAGCGGTGGTTGGATCTTAGTATAGGTTCAACATGCTCTCGTATTCCTGTTAACAGGATTTTGTTGTAAACTTTTGCTCTGAACACTGACATCAAGGTAATTCCTCTGTAAATATTCATGCAGCTGAGGCCTCCTTTCTTAGGCAAAGAGGAACACTGATGTTAGTGGATCCACTGTAGTAAACTTTTTTGTTTGATCGTCCTCTACCACTGCACCTCCCTTGATTCCTCGAAATGAGTAGGACCATCCACGGATGATGACCTTAAACCTTAATGTTCTCACCCCTGTGTTGTGAAGCTTAATTGACTCAATTCACGGAATGGCAAACAGTAATATATCATAGCTAGTCTATGAGCGGAAAACCAGCTTGGTTGGTGTAGGTTGGATCAACATGCTTCTCGGTATTCTTGTTAACAGGATTGTGGTAGAAGTTGCTGCACTGACATCAAGATGATTCCTCTGTAATTATTCATGCAGCTGAGGTCTCCCTTCTTAGCACAGGAACACCTGTGTAGTGATCCACGGTAGGAAAATTTCTGTTTGATGTTAACTGCTACCACTTCACCTCTTGATTCCTGAAAATAATGGACCATCCACGGATTGATTGACTTAACCTCAAGTTTCTCCCCGGTGTTGTGAAGCTTATTGGACTCAATTCACTGATGGTCAACTCAGTTCAATCATAGCATAGAATTTAGCAGGACCTACTATATATTCCTCAAATAAAAAATACAACATTTATAGAGTGGGAAAATTGATTTCCTTACTGGTTCCCTCGTGATGGTCTCTTTTTTATTAATTGATTTTTTAGGTGTTTTTATTAATATTACAAGAATTTTGTTGATACTTCAGGGCTTGCTTCTTAGGCTAGATTTAAACTTCAAGTTAATGTTGACATTTTGGTTCCATTTAATTCTTTCCAAATCTTCTGTCTTTAGATTTGTATTTCTTTCCTCAGATTTGGGGTTTCTAACTTTGCTTCAACAGTGTCATGTTCACAAACCGGTGTAAATTCCTCAACATATTTTGCTATAGTTTTTAAATTGCGAATCCTCTTTTTTTCCCGCATTTTGGAAATGCGAATGGTTTAAAATTTATGTTAAACCATCAGCACTTGTTCCTCAGCCTGGCCTGATGATCTGGGCCAACGTAGAAGACTTAAAAATGGAGCACCCATATCATGCAACAATTCTGTCTTGATATCCACAACCCAGTTTACACCAATTGCATTTCTTTTTAGTCATTTTCTTAGCGTTCTTTTCTTCAAATTTTCCTCAGTTTCTTTTCTGCACATATCCTAGGTATCTTCGACAATTTCCCTGGATTGTTCCTTCACATTTCCCCTAGGTTATTTTCCTCTCATTTCCCCTAGGTTTCTTTTCATCACATGTTTGCTAGGGATTTTCCCCCTCATATTCAATTCCAGGTTTCATTTCTCATATGTCTCAACTTTTTTCAATTTTCCTCCTAGTTTCTTTCCCCTCCCATTTCACTTATGGTTCTTTCTCATGTTCCTCAGATTCTTTTCTACCTCACATTCCCCCAAGTTCTTTCATCACCCATTCTCCTAGGTGTCTATTCATCACAGTTCCTCTGTTTCTATTCCTCACGTTTTCCTAAATTTCCTTACCTAGAGTTCCTCTCAAATGCCGAAATGGCTATTAAGAGAACTCTTGCCCATTTTATCTTTTCTCCGTCTTTACTATTTTCCTTTCCCTTTAATGTTCCTTTTGTCCCTTTTCTTCCAATTTTCCTACTTTCCTTTTATTTTTCACTCAAGAATTTTACCCTTTATTTATACCTCTTGTCTCATTTCCTCAATTTGAGCTATATTTTCATGTGATGAGAGGCTCCCAGCATCCCGCACTTTTTGCCACCCCCTGTTAGTAAGGTCGCGATTCTCTTTTATTTTCAGATTAAAACACGGGGAATAATATTCATGTCAACAGAATATTCAAAGAAATGACCGCCCCCGTAAATAAATCCAGGCTGCTAACGGTTGCCGTTTTTTGTCAAAATTGCTTGAGGAAATAGGCGGCTTCCCCAGTCTTTTCTGAAATTAGATATTTAGTATATTTCCCACAAATATGAATTTCGCCATGCCAAAATAGCGCTCATCGCGCAAATATGAAGCAGCGCCTACAATATACGGGGTGAGTCCAAAAATTGATTGTTCCCGATGATGAAACCAACAAAATATTAAAAATATTTGGAGTATTTTTAGAATATTATTAATACTTTATATTAACAAATAATTCTTTCTTAATTACACCATGTCAAAAATCCCGAGCTTCTGTTTGATTTTCAAGTTATGGCCTCATTTTAGAGAGGCTCCCGAAATAACCGCGCTGTACAAAGTTACGTAAAGTAAAACCATTAGAAGATGAGTAAACATATGTTAACAGTGTAATTCCCAAACCAGGATCCAGAAAAACGAGATAGACAAAGGAACTTTCTGGTTTGTTGCATTATTCACATAGTGTGAAGCACACAAAATTTTTATTCATGAACGAAAAATGTTCCAAAAAAAGTCTCGACCTTGACTTTAGCCAACTAAGATGTATAACTAAATTGAAACTGGTTTTGGTTGTATTATTTTCAGTATCGTTTTGTTTTGCCTTAGGTAATAGTTAAAAACGAGTCATTCCAAACCTTGCAAAAAATTCTAAACAGTCAAAATATAATTGCACTTGTTATTGCATTAATCCCAACTTAATAACTGGCCTGTGTTATACTCATTGGGGAATTTATTACTATTTATCCACCAGAGTGTGTAAAGCACACATTAGGTATCCCACTTGAAATTTGCGCTTCAATTACCAAATCAATAGAATCTTGTACAAAGGCAAATCTGAGAGCCTTTATTTAAATGAGTGCAGATATTGATTGCCTGAACCAAAATGAAAAATTCAAAATTCCTGTAAAAGCTATTTAAATGTACTTTTGAAGTATTTACAATTTTAAGAGCTACCTTGCACAGTTGACAAGAAAAAAAATCAGGATATTTGGAGAACAATCATTTTGACTCACACTGTATGGCAATGAGACTAAATGTTTACATAAAAATGTTGTTGTGAAATTGATGTTCAGGAGAGCGAATAAAGCCCAAAACTACAGTGCCAAGTACTTTTTCACGTGAAGTTAATCTTACAGAAATGTAGAAGAATAGCAGAGGAGCAAAAAACATTAGAGGCACTGGTGTTCAAATTCACGGCAAAAAGTTGAATCTTTGATCGTAACCGTGCCCTAATTGTCGCCTGCCAGACAATTTACTTCTATCTTAAAGTTTATAGTATTACTGCGCACGCGTACTCAGGTTTAAAAAAAAATATAATACAGGGATGCATGAAATAACCTAAGTTAACGCCCTCAATTTAGATTTGTAGGCGCGTACGTGTTCTAGTAGAGAGTGATAATTTACTAAACCTTATCCTATTGTTAAAATAAACGACTGAAATCCTGTCTATTTCCTCCACCCGCTCTGCTCAATCTTTGTAGCTGGATTGCAACAAGCTTACGATGTACACCATAGTAATTATAATACAAAAAGGAGACAAATAAAGAAAAGAATCTCCATTGGCAGGCTTGATTCAAGATTCTCATAGTCTTTACAGTTAATTCGCTGGAGGAAAGGCCAATCAATTAACTCTTTAAGTTGAAAATATAGATATTTAAAATCGAAGAACCGTTTTATTTGGTTAATGAAAGTTTGAAAAGTGCATTTATTGATATGGGGCTTAGAGTGACTTAAGGTGGGTGACGCGATTGACAACCTCGTCCGCTCACTTTGCTCTATCAGAATTTAGAGTTTGGTCTGGAGTTTGGTATCGGAAGAAATATCATATTTTCTCATTGCCTGAAATAAGGCCCGGGAAATGTTTCTTTTTGATACTATAAACAAAACGTCTCCAAATGTAGTCGACCACAAACACACTGTCCTATTGGCCGATTTAGTACACTTTTTTGCCTCTGCTATCCAAACGGCTGGACCAATTTTCTCTGTCAAAATTCAAAACGAGTTTCAAGCAGAACACTTAGACGGTATAAGTCCCATGGGTGGCGTTGGTTTCCAGGGGCGTAGCGAGACAAAGCGTTCACTCGGAAGTGGCTGATGATGAAGTGACGCTACTTTGCCAGACTTGTAAACCGACCTTGTGGGGCACGATTTTAAACGGAAAGGTGTTGGCAAAATATTCAGGTCAAACATTGTTTTGGCTTGTGATTACCTACAAGAAATCGTTTGTTTTGACTACGTGATTAAAAGATTGCCAAAAGTTATGGAAATATGTGAGTCAAACTCACGTAACGAGAAATTATTTTTGTTGCAAATATTTTTTTTTTAAAAAGGAAAACGTAAATCCATGGGATGGGATTTGAAAGAGCCGAATACTTGGGACGAGAAAATAAACAAAGTGATTATTGGTTTTATCGCACTACTGTCAGATGTTTCCATAGCACTATGTCAATGTTCGTCGTGCTTAATGACAACTTACAATAATGCTGGTGAATTAACTGATTTCCCATTTAAAAGTTTCCCATCATTAGTTTTACCATCAAAATGGAAGAGAAAGAGAAAGAAATGGAGATGAAAACGTATATGAGCCAGATTAAAACGCTAAATCAACATTAGAGTAACGGCAGTACCACATACCGAATGTGCCAGAAAATGCAACATTCGATATAATTAATAATATAACTTGTAAGGTAAAGGGGGTTTTTTTTTTCGGGGGACGAGGGCTTTGTGGATCACGAAAGCACCTTTGTTCTAGTTCACATTGTTATTGTCACCAATTCCTGTGTCCTTCAAATACCTGTTTGCCTTACATAACCAAGATAAAATATGCAGGTGAAAATGGCACGACTAAAATTTATACCCTTTCACTTAAAGAATACGGCAGTTTTGAAGAGCGCCTCGACTTTTAAAATGTATATTTTGCAAAGTTATGTTGTTAATTGTTAGGAAACTACACCTGCGACGAGAATACTCAAAAAATTATGTATTTATCACAAAAATAAGACCATTTAGTAATTAGGAGTTGGGATTTCCAGATCTACTTAACGCAGAGCATGGAACTACGGTTTATGTACGTCCATGATGAAATAGTGCTACCTCAAGAAAATGACCTCTAACTTGACTTGCATGAAACAATGAAATAACTAATGGATGACCGTAGACACATTCATGGCACTATTTCCCTGCTATTTGTATTGGAAATACCGACGCCGCGTGGATCCTAGCTAAGACTAATCAAAATGCTGTCGTTGATTATTTCGATGCAGACTACCCATAATCCCTCACGAGTGTGAATCATTGCATGCAAAATTTGCTGCAAACTTTAACCATATTTTAACCAAAATTATAGAGGTGTCCCCGAAAGATTCTGCACCAATTTGATGTAGAAATATTTCTTTCGCTTGTGATGCCAGTTTGTTTCAAGTGGACACCCCTAGGTTTTAATGGTCAATTAAATTTTGCTGCATATTTTAACGTGTAGCACGTGGGTGTAAGCAAAATTGGCGCTGCCGATTTCAACTTACTTTGTTGCCAAGTTGGAATCGTTGTTACACGATTGTAAATGTGCACATTATGACATGGTGTATCGTTCAGTATTGTGTTGAAACACCACTCACAACCCACCCAGAGGGAATAATTACGCGACGTAACGTATACCCGGGGACGGGAGCACATAATGAAATGGATCTGAGGTGTACAAGCTGCACGCTTCCCAAACACGGGGCATTCGGTGAAGAGGATCAAACAAATACGGGCCCCATTCACGCCCGGCATCCCCACACCCCCCACATTTTCAAAATTTTCCCCCAAAAAGGGATATTTAGGTGACAGTGGTTAAATTTTCA
This sequence comes from Ophioderma brevispina, assembly GCA_023653785.1. Classification (NCBI taxonomy): domain Eukaryota; kingdom Metazoa; phylum Echinodermata; class Ophiuroidea; order Amphilepidida; family Ophiodermatidae; genus Ophioderma; species Ophioderma brevispina. Next base: position 95,071 of record JAMKCH010084425.1, on the reverse strand, counting down.
AAAGATGTGGTCTTTGGGTGCATTTTCACAATACATGGGTCTTTGGGGACAACAACCCCCCCCCCCCCCCCCCCCCCCTTTTTCCAAAATACATTGGGGTCTTGGGTGACAGTTTCAAACATACATGGGGTCTTTGGGTGACCCGCGGTGCTGACAATTGGGAGTCTCTAATCTTTGCATGCGCAGGAGAGTAGACTCGCTCAAAGAGGAATTTTGGTCAATTTTTGTCTTTTCTTGTTATAACATTTCCAAATTATTTATTTTCATGAGGTGTGAAAATGAATTTAAATGAGTCAAAAGTAAGCATAGCCTTTGTGTTCGTTTTAGATGGCATCCCAAAGACCTACAAATATTTGGAAAGCCATCTCAAATGCACTACTGAATTGCTCAGAGTGCAAATAGTTAACAGACTTACATACGAGTCACTTCCAAGTGGAAGGGGCCCCCCCCCACCATCATGCCCATGGTATTTTTACCAGCAATATGGTGCATTTCATGCCCCTCGTGTCAATAAATTTTCTTGTCCCTACTTGATTATAGTGTGCAACTTGTCAAAAATAATAACCTCCACCAAAATTAAATTGATTCGGATGGCGGTGGCAAGGGGAGACTATGAGCTTAAAGTTTTGTAAACGAATCAACAGGATGTTTGTTTTTTTTTGTTTTTGTTTTTTTTTTTGTGACAAAAACACAAACATGTGAAGACTGTTCATCTGTATTTGGTCAGAAATTCTGCGTGAGGGTACTTCATAAGCAGCGTCCTCATTGCCCAGGCATACAGCAATAGCCAAACATGACCGAATATAGAGGGGGTCAAGAGGAACAGGTGGCCAATATGAGAAAATATGGTCTTTAATATAGCCTCTCACAAGTGATCGCTTCTGTTTCAGTGACCGTGTGAAAGGAATCATAGTCCGGCAGTATAAAGTCAGGGCTCCATAGCTGACACGGAAATAAAGCGGGGAAATAATGTTGCGTGAAGAGTAAACTGAATCGATTGCCATATTGTTCACCATTGTTGTTCCCGGACTGTGAGCCCCGGAGGACTATATCTCCTGCCACACCGGTACTGTTTCAGTGATCCACTCCCGTTTACTCAGCTTAGCGTGAGACCGCGACGAAGCGCGAGGGCCTCCACTACTTTAACATATAGAAGCAAACTCTTGTCCTCTTTCAATTTAATATGTCAATATAGGAAAGCCAGTTGGCATTTTCGTTTTCAATAGTAGATAAACTTCTTTGAAGTAAAGTATTGACATGGTATGTAAGCACGGATTCGGGTCATATAGTTAAAAAAGAACACGTTAAACTCAGAACTGGCAACCATACATAACATGGTTATGGCGTTCACGACATACAGTGCTACCAACATACCATCGTACTGAAAATGTCACGTGTTTTGGCCATGTGACTAAGTCTAGCCATAATATGAGGTCACGCAGCCCCCCCCCCCTAGTACAAGTATTGGAAGGACGTTTCCAGCAGCCGTTGAATTGATTATCGGAGATCTCGATATTATGAGTCTAATTAAAAAATTCCTTCGTTACGACCAATAGACATTTTCGAGCTAACCATTCACAGGTATATTTTACTAGCCAGAGTTACCCACCTTGTAAAAACCTCAAAATTTTGAAAAATGGGGGCGCTCTTCAAAACAAATGTGCTCTCATGCTTAAATGATTTGTACCTCTCGATCGGGGACCCAAATGGGATGGGTAAAACGGGGAATTGACGAGAGGGATAAATTAGGCTTTCATACAATTCATAGGTTTAGCGAAGAATGTTGCATCCTGGATGTTGCACCTGATTCTTTTCAAATAACGGTTTCAAAGCCTAGCGGAACCAATACTCGCTATGTGCCTACACTGTTTCAGGTAACTTACATTATTCCCCCAACCCAAGGGTCATTTACAGTCACGATTCGAACTGCAAGTAGTCCCCCGAAGTTATGGACTCAACACCGTGACCGACTCGTGGCCGCCCCGATTCGAATAAACGGGGTTAATCTAAGCCCCCAGCTATATCCGAGGAACGCCTCTTATGTAATATAAAATACCATAAACAACGGTTTGTTTGTCGAAAGCTTTAGGCTAAATGTTTGCGGTCAATACTGCCTCGCCTTTTATAAAAACCTGGTTGGCAATCCACTCCCGCCAGGCAAAATAGTCGAATCATGGTTTAATTCAAGTAAATATCAGAAAGGATAGATACCAATTGAAGTGAATTAGCTGTACATGGATTTTGGTAAGGGATTCCATGCACACTCTTTGTATTTTGCAATATCTTCCTTGTTTTAATAGATAGACCTGCCTCATAGAGAAAACTATCGAGCTACTCTTGGTTTTCGGGAACTAGTGATCAAAGATGCCTTTAAAAACCACCTAGCGAAAAAACTGACGTAAATTGTGTAGCCCCTGGCTGGTACACAATTTAATAGCTTTTGGAGAGGTTATAATTTGTTGTTTCGAATATGTCCTGACGTATAAACCAACATTCAACAGAGTAGTTCCTCTTTGCCGAACGGCAAACATTGACGTTTATACGCTACTGCTACGGCGCTTCTAAGAGATTTGGCCCGAAATTAATGCTCCAGGAGCATAGGGCTCCAGGAGCATATGTTCCTGGAGCATATGCTCCTGGAGCATATGGTTCCAGGAGCATATGCTCCTGGAGCATAAATAATATGGAAAAAATATTCTAAGGCAAATATGCTACAGGAGCATATTTGAATACGCAAATGTCCAGGAGCATATGGCAAATATGCTCCTGGGAGCAGTGGGAGAAATATTCTGTCAATACTGCTCCAGGAGCATATTTGCCAGATGTCCTGGACCATTTCGTTATTCAAAAATGCTCTGGAGCATATTTGACTAGAATATTTTTCCAGAATTATTTATGCTAGGCGATATGCTTCAGGAGCATATGCTCCTGAAGCAAATTTCGGGCCAAAAAATCTCTTAGAAGCGCTACGGGCAGTCGATTAGGGCCCGTTTCTTTATTTCTTTCTTTTTTTTTAACCGCACACTTGAAAAGCTCTCACACTTCTTAAATGAGGTCTCTCCAAAACCCAAAGGATTCACGAGTTATCTTGATATCTCTTCTGTTTGAAATAAAGTATGGTAGGTTTAATCAAACAATGAAGCAAATTTACAAATAAATCAACAAAATGGAAACAATAACAGGAGAAAGAAACAATACTAACCAGTAAATGTACCAAATAGAACGGAAATGGTGATCTAGCTCTCCATTGAATATCAAACACAATCAATTTATTGACGGGGAAAATACTCTAGACAAGGCATGACTGATGAGTTACCTGCGGTCTTCATGACGATGCTAGAACCTTGTCATTCAGAGAACCTTTGAATGATTCATTTTCCCACAACGAAGTGTCCTTGTACAAATAGGCCTAGTAAAACATATGGAAATAAGATTGCTCCCTTAATGCAATGATATAAAAACACCGGTGACACCAAGGGAACCATGTTAGAGGACCTTACATGTTTAGCGCTAAATGAACTCTCCAGCATGAGTCATAATCTTGGCTTGGCGGCTGTTGTTTTTTACAGATTCCTTTAATCGAAACTGTTTTGGTAGTTTGATTCAATATGTATTTAGTTTCCACAGTCGATATTTGCAAAATTATTGCAATAATTCCTTAATGGGAGTATTCAAATAACAGGCAAGTTAATCTACGAATTTTTTTCAGGACATTTCAAAAACGAGGCGCCTCTTTTTTCCATGACCAATTCTGATATCAAGTAATCCACAACATTGTATTCTTATCTCATCAAGCTGAGAATGTGTGTAGTTACACGATTTTTAACAGTGGTCCGCGAGGGCAGGGCATACACTAAACCATATGAAACGGATACACATACGTCTGTGGCCACGAAGGTCACATTACCTCATCCTATTTTTACTTCTCAAAAGATGAAAACCCAAACCCTTTCAGAGGCATTTCCTCCCCAAGTGTCCCTCCTCCTTCGCTCCTGGTCCCTTTTTTGACTTAATCTCTTTCCCACAACGAAAGTGCCTTGTACAAATATGGCCTAGTAAACATATTGAAATAAGATTTGCTCCCTTAATGCAATGGCTAAACACCGATGACACCAAGTGAACCATGTTAGAGACCTACATTTTAGCGCTCAAATGAACTACCAGCATGAGTCATAATGCTGGCTGGGCGGCTGTTGTTTTTTAAAGAAATTTCTTTAATCGAAAATGTTTTAGTCCAGGAACTTAGGATCTGTGTAACTAGAAGGCGAAAATAAATAATCCATGGCTTTTGAAAAGAATCGGAGCATTCTGAACCTTTACCCCAGTGTGACCTTGAACCGTTATTTCCATATATTTAATTAACCATAAACCGTAGATATGGCAAATTATACCTTTTTTCAATCCTTATTACATGGCAAAACGATACTATATATTTGAACACAACTGGAACATTTCAAAACTTTACCCCCTTATTTCCCAATTAGCACAAGGGGGAAACTTTTGATATGTTACTTCGCACAACATTAAGAACTATCCCGAAAAAGTCAGCTATGGCTTATTTATTTCCGGGTGTTTTTCTATTTATTTATCGTGATCAATATGTTATTTTAGTTCCACATGTCGATATCATTGATATATTGATATAACAATGCGATTTAATCTACGAATTTTCTTTCAGACATTCTAAAACAAGAGCCTCTTTTCCCAGAAAAGATTGACTTTATTTTAAAAGTTTTGGTAATTGGTCACAATTACAAGATGCGGCGCGTTAAATTCCTCAAGTCCCCTATACCAACATTAATGTTCAAGTTGTCATTAAATAGGATAAGTTTGCACGGGACGATTCAATTAGATCCGTATTAATATTGATATTCAAATCTACACGTACTCTCAGTCCATTTGTCTTACAAGCACTTTATGTTGCGATGAACTTAAAATGATAGTTATGGAACTGATAATAAACACTGCCAGTTCATGACGATATTGGAACCGATGTGTTGACGACGACGACGACGACGACGATGATGATTTATGATGATGGTGGTGGTTGTGGTTGTGGTGTGGTGGTGGTGGTGGTGTAGTAGTGGTAGTGGCTGTGGTGGGGTGGTGGTGCGGGTGGTGGTGGTGGTGGTTGATGAGGATGATGATGATGATGATGATGATGATGATGATGATGATGATGATGATTGATGATGACGACGACGACGACAACGATTGATAATTATGATGAGAGTCCACACAACAGGATCTGTTAAAAAAAGGTATCTTAATATAACGATAATGATGACGATGGCGAATTGATATATGCAGCCAGTTCAACCAACCATACAAACATACAAACTTAACATAGAAAATTAATGATCCCATAGCTTTAGTGCTCATCAGCTGAGGATGCCACGTAGCTTACACGATTTACAGTGTCCGCAAGCTCAAGGAAACACTAAACCATTATGAAACAGGATACAAATACCTCTGTGACCACGAAGGTCACATACCTTCATCCTATTTTTACTTCGTCAAAAGATGAAAACCCAAACCCCTCTCAAGGGCTCTTTCCTTCCAAGTGGCCCTCCTCTTTTTTCCTGAAGCACTGTACTTGATTATTCTGTCTGGAGTGCGACAAAATGAATGAAAAGTAAACGTCGACAAACCTGAGAATTTTTTTGATTGAGGTGGTCGATTGACACAATAATTCACAGAGAGTCTTGTACTCTTGATATATTTTCTTTTCTATAGACAAGGATGCAACTTGTAGAGCACAGCACTATGACACTGAAAGGCAAATTACTCGAATTACCTATCCCTTGTCGGTCGATCAGTTCGCTCAATGCGTCTACCTCAGCTCTATCTTGTCGCGCACCTTCATGTCCATCGTTTTGACATGTTTTACGCAAACGGCAATAGATGACCACGGATCACCTTATTTCACACAATTTACTCTCGGGGGAACTTGCGATACCGAATGAAGCGGATGGAAGCTCTAAAACTTTGCGATGAACTTATAACCTATTGAGTTCACATCTTTACTCGGATGGTTCGGTTATTGCCTTTTAATTTCGCTGAGGCGTCACGCGTTTCACTTGTATCCCCTTTTCATGTTTCTTTTTTATGAGCAATTAATTTAGGATTATTTCATACTTGCCGATTGTAATTTTCGTCGTGCATCTATTACATTAAAAAGATTAGAACAGACATAATAAGTATATCAACTGAATTATTTAAACAAAGCCAGCACTGTCTTTATCAATAATGTCACCTGCGCAGATTTTCATGATAGAGGTACAAGTTTAGTTTCTTTTAAATTGAATTTTGGGCGATTAATTTCGGCGTTGCAAAGATTTAGATCTCAAATTGTCGCGGAAAACTTCTTTTCGTTTCGATAAAAGGGAAAATAAATTTTAAAAAAATACTCCACAGAAATTTAATAGATAAGAACATTAATGTAGAAGTTTTACATTCACGTTCCTTTGGGGTTTTTTTTTCAACTAGTTTGAAAGTTTCTAGAAACCACAAGTATGGTATGGTTTGCTGCTCATTGTGTTGTCCGAAAAAAAGTTAAATTTGCAAGTGGACCAGTTCGTCTTAGAATAAAACCTAAGGTAGCAAACTAACACGTAGATATGTGCACACTGGTTATACTCGCTTACATACGCGTTATTGTCTTATACTGAGGCATTAGAATGTGGTAACCGAACCGATTCGTTCAATAATTTTGCAATTATACCAAATCGTATGTAAGTTTATATGTGGAAGGTACTTTCAAATTGAGGGCAACACTATTATTAGAAAATACAGAGTGCCCCAGAAAAAAATTACCCTAATAGCGCCCCCAATTTCAGGTTTTGGTTAAACATGAATGCAAAGTATGTTTACATAGTTGACAAGCACACTCATTGATTTTCAAAACAGCAACTCCCTAGGATTGAGTCTAAATCAACTGGGATATGTCCATTTCAATTTCAATGTTTTGTCACTTGTAACATGGATAGGTAATCTTTTGCACTCAACTTCTAGAGCAAGTTTTGATTAGCATAATCAGGATAACATGTATGGTAATCTTTGAATATGCATTATTAAGTGTTATGTTCGCGCATAATGTTCTTATGCTCTTGCGATGTCAAAAATGTTTAACAATTTTAAAGGGCTTGAATATGAGTTACCCAAACATGTAAGGGATATGTGCATAAAAACAGCTTATCTGTGTTTGAAATTTTAACTACTTTAAAGATTAATAAATATTCAGCCTATCTGTGTTACAAATGAAAAACATCAATTACGTTTTAATTGATCACAGCTCAGGCATTTTGGACCCAAATTAAAATGGGATTTGCTGAATTAAAAGCTAATGAAATGTACCTTTCAAATATATACAAATAATATGCATAAATGTTTAATAAAGACCTGCAATTCGGGGCGCTTTTAAGTTTTTTTTTTTTTTTTTTGCGGGGGGCACTCTGTATTTACCAATCATTGCCTATAGTGATATAAAGCTTGATAGCATTTACCATTGTACATTGTGTAGAATTTTAAAAATTACATATTCTGAAGCATGATATCGTGTATATGTAACAATTTTTTACTTTTTATTTTAATTCACCGATTTCACATTTTCCGGAATGCGTCGTAATGTGAACAGATGACGTCACATGAACATGAGTACGCATATATTACCAAACATGCCTTCACGACAGGTATTCATAATACTTTGTATTTTAAAAGGGTTCGAGGTGTAAACCTTTCTAACATTGTACCCTTTAAAACCAACCAATTCCAGAGTACGCATGCGTATCGCGGGCTCGAGGACTTCTGAAATTCCAGAGAGCTTCTCTCCCCGTTACGTAAGTGAAGGTTCCTGACGTCAACTTCGCACATTGCAATGCTTTCTGGGGAATGTGAAGTCGATATATTGTGATTTGAGGTTGGCTCTTGCCATGGTAGTTTTACAAATAATAAAATAAAAACCATCTTCAAATGAATCTTTTTTTTTCAGAGTCTAAACCGTGACGTTCATTTTTCATTCATTGCATTCGTAGATAAGATACGTATATAGCATTATAAATCCGCATATTTTTTAATGTTTGTATTATGGGTATTTTAAGCATGAGTAGAAATTTTCGCGTATGTTTATTTGTGCCTTGTGGTTCTCTGATAAAGTATTTACAAGATTTACGTCTTCAACTAAAATAACCATTTCACCCTTATATAAATTTATTTAGAACAATGCATTTTCTAATGAGAGTTTTGAGATAGATGACAGATTTGCCTTCTTTCATATTATTTTTGATTTTTTAAAAATTTGTTTTCAAATTCGGGCACAATGTTTCATTTTGGAAGATAATCTGTTTATGCACCAAACCGAGCACGATTATACACCTTTCTCCATCCACAACATCATGAATTTCATATGTACATATCTTATTTTGCATGATCAAGCACGAACGTAAGTGCTTTCTTGTATATTTATTTTAATGTTCAAAGTTTACATTTTCCAGCAAAGCTTGGAAACAAAGATGCGAGATGCATCTGAGTGACAGTCATTACTTCTAGTTATCAGTGACCGTTCAAAATAAGAATATCGGAAAAGAGGCTTCAAGTAGGTGGTGTAAGCTTCGATAATTTTGTGACAGGGATAGATACTAAGATCCGTGTGAGATTGTTCTGTAATGAAGCGTCCGCACGCAAAAGTGATTACATTGATAGCGGCAATTTTGACCGGGTAGGCCTCTTGCTGCACAAAGAAAATAAAACCACTATCCGCAGGATAGCATCTATTGGTCATGAGGATTCACTTCCAGCCATCTGTATGTCATGTCAACGTGCAGTTACATGATGATGGTAAAGCTGAATCCTTTCTACATGTGGTTAACTACTTGCCCAGTTAGATTACACCAACTTTGGCACACCTGAAGGGTGCGATATAAGTACAATGAATCCTTTAAGACGTCACTAGAGTAGATTGTGTTACTCGAGAGTAACTCTTTGAATACCAGAGGTCTTTACCTAGTCAAGATGACCAATTGTTGGCCGTAATTAAATATATCCTTTGTTTTAATCAACGTTTGGAATTTGGTTCAGTTGAGGGGATATGGTGTCGTGATTGCACGTCCAGGGCAGATTTCTTATACAAGGACTATCCTTCACCTTGATACAACGCTGATTAAACGGCTGGATAAATGGCTACTAAATAATATCAACCGTAGTCGTATAAAGGTACTTCATAAGAGAGGTCTAAGAATACTTAATGGATATGGTTATTCGTATTAGCTGCTTTGTATTCTATCTACGTAGTGTACATTATTGTTTTCAGCACATACACGGCTACTTAATACGCCCAAAAAGAAACCTGTTATAGTAATTGAATTCCTGACTAGAGTGTTGGCCAAGTGTCTGGTGTCAACTTCCATGATATCAATTGGGGTCCGTTTTACAGGCAGGGACACACACACTTCGTATTTTATTACCGATGTTTTATTTCAATTGCCTAAGAAGAAACAGCCTGGCAACGAAGGAATGTCTTTTTCTATATCATATTTCGGCGCAGATCTTCGTATGAATAAAAAATAGTGGCCCTATTAGGTGGTGACATGTTGCCCATGGCGTTTTTGTCTCTCTAGTGTAGCACTGACGATTGCACGCTAAATTGGCCGGCACGAGCGCAGGAAATTTGTGCAAAGTTTTTGAAGGACTAAATATGTATATTGACGCTTCTCGTCTGTTTGAGAATTCCAATGGGAAATATATGGAATGTAATATAAGGTTCCAGATTTGGAGAAAAGGTGGAGGCATGAAATTCTATATTATATCATAGTGTCCGGTTCATTGTACCCGTAAAACAATAAAAGAAATGTATGCTTCGTGAAAGAGATCAAATGAAAGGATGCATGCCTAAAAATAAAGCGGGTCAATACGACTCATTCAAAGTCGTTCCAAAGGCAGTGTTAGTGGGCAAACTCATTCACAGAAACGTTATGTTTGCTTTCCGTGCGTTGTTGAACATTAAATGAACTAGGGGGGCTTTTGTGAATGGCGGCGCTTAGTCGAGTTTTGCCCATGATAAACTGCAAAAGCTTGAAATTCTATCAATGTAATAAGAATTATCTGTGATATTAGTTTTATTATGACTTGTGTTCATTTTGTTTAAAACTAGTTTTATTGCTGTGGATATTTATGTGATTCCATTGGTTCCTGCCCGTTTCAAATCGCAATTTAGACTGTGTATTAGGTAGAAGTGACGTTATTATGAGGTTAATAAGCCGCGTCATATTATATCGCGTTTTGTTACATTCGCGCCATGTCTGACAATGTTGCGTATGTTCCTTCTGTTCAACGGTTTGTTCTATTTTTTCTCAGTGGGGATGACAGTTCCATATTGTTGTTGCCAAATTATGTTTAAGATTACTTTATTTATAAATATCTTTAAGAATGAGAATAAAGGTACGATATTTTGAGCCCGTACTCTCTCTTCAACAAATTGAAACCGGCGACACCACTTCTGCGTGGAAGAACTCGGTGTCCGGCCTAAATAATGGTATCGCCTTGGATTCAATTCATCATATATGGAGAAAGTATCTGCTCTAAAAATTATAATTCTCTAAATAATTTTAGCATTTTAGCAAATATACATTGCAAGAGGAATTTCCCCCAACGTGTTCATGTTTTCATGCGAAAACCTTATTAAAGAGACATGAGGAGATTTCCAGAAAGAAGCGCCCCCAATTTTTGTCGAACCCCGTTCTTTTTACATATTTGGAATGCTTACCAATATATTAGATCACACCTAAAGTCAATAAGCCGAATACGCCGTCTTTATGTAATAAGATGATGATTTAGTAGTTTCAACAAAGTATGGTTTTCTATGGAGAATGATTACGATAGCAGGCAAGTTCAAAACAAGAATTGCCGTTTTCTTTTGCACCTGTGTGTCCAATAAACCTTCGAAACGTTCTCGGTAGGTGGTCTACAATCGATCCAGTGAAATTTGAGAGAAATTCGTATCCTATAAAAATCTCCTCCTGTCACTTTAACAAGTGTTTAATATTGATTGTGAATTCTGTAACCGTTACTTTAAAAAAATCTATAAGCGTTACTTAAAACAGCAACTTTGGAGGATAACAATACGGGCAACCGACCCTTCAGATGAATGGGATAATGTGTGTTTGGAGAAGATATTACTTTAAAATTGTGTTTATTTATTTTTAGAAAAGTTCGCCCTTTCATGAACAGCGAATTCCTGAATCGAACTCATCATTTCGCTCACGCATTGAGAGAGAGCCTTGCAGAAAATACCCTGAACACATCTTTAGCTATATTTACTAACGTGCAATGACTTTGTCAAGCTTGGGGTACATCTCACTATGAGTTCAAATATGCTCATCCACCAAGGACACAGTTCAGTGGGTTGTACTTGTACATACATTGACATGAACTAACCTTGTGTGATCTGGGTATCGTATATCATGCCCCAAAACCAGGGGGTGTATTTTCTAAATATATTGGTGAATGGAAGCTACAGAACTGAGCCAAGGGAATTGAGATTTTACTAACCCATAGTGTCTATCGACCAGATCAATTATTAGGTATGCGTGTTTTTATCTGATATCGCTCTTGAAGCGCGCGTTTTTCTTTCGTCTTTGAATTGCTGGTGCGATGAACTCTGTATGCAAATGTGGCAATAGCGTACATTTACTGACAGAAAAAAACCTATATATACCAGAAGTCATTAAACTCTGTGTAAAAGCACAGAAGATTATTTTCTCAGAATTTGTAACTATTATATTAACAACACATTTAAGAAGCTAGAAAACACCTTACGTTAGAAATAAAGGTTTTGGAATGGTGGGGAGTCAGATACAGTGGTATATAAAAAAAATATTGCCATAGCACATGGGAGATTTTATTTTAAATATGTTCAAGGGCCATGTCCAGCGACGTTAGTCCAATTTGAGTAAATTTTACCTAAGACTGACTAAGGTTTACTCCACTTTGTCTCTTTTTTGTTTTGCTCAAAATATCGTGAGTTAAAATTACAAGGTTCTAACTGACCTTTTGGGTATTTTGTGAAATTGAAATTGACATTGCTAAGCTCAAAATAATATATAAGTTGTTTAGGTTTTGAAATGTAATTTTTTAATGGAGCCACTTAAGGTAAAATTTCTTTTGCTTTATATTGCTGTAGTGAACTTAAAACTTCTAGATCTCGAAATGACTATAAAATATCAGTTAGAACCTTGTAATTCTCAGCTAACGATATGAGGTTAACGCCCTTTATTCTATATTTTAGAGTATATATGGGTTTTGGTGTGAGATAAAAGATCTTCTAAAGTTCAAAAGACGACATACCCGCCAAGCAAATAAAGTAAAAAAATGAAAGATTGAAACAAAAATAAAGATATTTAGGAGTCCTCAGAAAAGACACCTATGGGACCTAAGGAATCTCAGAAACATATTCGGCTAAAAGGATAGACAATTTTAGAAATAAAAGTTCCAATGTCATTATGATATTTGTGGTTTGTGGTGTTAGTGTGAATGTATGTTTATCCTCTCAGAATTTGAACGAGATTAATTCATCCCGTAGTTACCCTTTCCTTACACTTTATATATTTTCCATAGTTTTATAAAATCAATAGTAAAGCTAGTCTAAACTTGAAGACAAACTTCCCTTTTTTCCCCTCCACAAAAACCTTTTTAAACACAGCTTTAACAGTGTTAATTTTCGCTATCTGGTTGCAGCTGGGGAGTTTAATATATTAGCCAAGATTCGGCAAATTAAAAAATTATCTATCATTCTTAAAATGCAAACGCAAATGAAAGATGAAGCGAGCGTTTATTGGCAACACACCAAATCGATATTTTACTTCATAGCTATTCAACCAATGTACCGTTAGTAAACTTAGGCACCTGAAATTGAATATACGTTCTCAGGTTAGTGCTATTAATATCCCGTTCGTTCGCAGATTATATAAAATCAGTATGCTTCATCATGCTATATCATTCCAGCAGCTATATCTAATTAATTTCCCCTTCAAATGGCCTTCACACATAGAACATTCATAAAACTTAAAAGCAACCGCTCTATTTTATGTGTTTATTTCGACTTCAAGTACAATACACATTCGTAGTTCGAATTTACTTCCGATTGTTCCAAAACTGGTATCTTTAAAATTCCAAATATGCACGCACTACAAACCTATTGAGAGATGTAATCATCACTCAATCGTTAATTGTGAATGCAATACATTCATTGTGAATGCAATACGAATGCAATACAAATGCACACGCTCAGGAAACATTCAGTGTGAATGTATACGTCCAGACAACATTAACCGTGAATGCATTCAAAGATGCTTTAAAGGGACATAATGGCATGAAAAAAAATGACATAATGAAAACGACCCTTACTGAAATCACTTCCACGAGTTTGAAAACAATTTGGATGTTTACATTCTATAAAAACAGTAAAAACAGGAAGAGTTCCGGGGGGAGGTGGCAGTTTGTGGCAATTTCTGGAACAAGGATGCTGACATTACTGCCAGCATTTACCAAACTTGAAAAGCATGTTGTCATCAGCTCACAGACCATTGCTATTGTATATGTGCTAATCCCGGCTAACCCATCTTTCACTTGCCAGATCAATAGCTTACTACAAGCCTAAAGTACAATGCCTGAATCCCGGTCTGAATGCTTTTGAATTGTGTCGCATAACATGCTAGATACACTGTAAATTATGTCAGGGATTTGAACACCTTGCTTTTCTGTTCCACACCCCCCCCCCCGAACTCTTCCTGTTTTTACTGTTTTTACAGAATGTAACATCCAAATTGTTTTCAAACTCGTGGAAGTGATTTCAGTAAGGGTCCTTTTCATTATGTCATTTTTTTCATGCCATTATGTCCCTTTAAGTCTCAGTGCAATGTGGAATATATTCTTGTTCTTTTTATGAGTATTGACAGAGCGCCTGTGAATTCCCGAGTGTGGGTGATATGTCACTAATCCACAACCAATGCACAGACTGTCGTTTTATATGCACCGTCTCTAAATTGGACATGCAAAACCTCATCACTTAAACTTAGGTCATTTTCTAGTCTTGTAATCACACAAAGTGGTGCGATCTTGGCCTATACACACATACTACCACCACACTAGCATATATCAGCTCAATTAACCCCATTCTATCAATGCCTGGACCCACTTTGAATTTCGACGACATCTTTTCCTCCATTTTGCCCCATGGTTCTTTCACTCAATGAATTTTTCAAAGGTACATATATAATATTCTGCTGCATGTTTCATGGGTATCACAATAAATTATCTGTATTTAACCAGTAGTGATTGTCATCCGTTAGTAACGCTTCCTCGACATACTCAATTTTAAAGGCGCATTTGTGATTTCTGCATAGGGTGCAAAATGATTTTTTTTCTCGAATCCACTTGAAACTCCTGGATATTTCTGGAGTATACAATGTTGTAAACCTTAAATCGAAGTATGATCGAAGCACGTTTCACCCAGGCAGTAGATAACCACTCGTTTCCCTATACCTTCTGTACAAAGCATATTTTTTTCATGATTTGCTCACATTTTGTAATACTATTGAATTTGCCTTAGCTTTAAAATGTAAGTTCCCCTTGATTGACCTTAACATGGTGTAAAGTTCATTATCAGCAACAAATTAATTGCAAAAAGGCCCAATTTGATCTACTAGCAATGTAGAGAATGGCGACTGTAGTATTCATGCCCCTTAAAATAGCTTTCTGGTAAGCATCAAGATTTTCTTGGTATAAACTTGCTGTTGATGATTTTGGAAAACTTTATTTCATACAAAATGCAAAGAGCTGACACGAGAAGCATCCGACACGAGAAGCATCCACAATTGGCTTTATTTCTCATATTTTAACAGTCAGTATTTGAACACCTATAGCTCACTAAGTATAAGCCTCGGACTCCAAACTTGGCAGGCACATCATCCTGGGGGTCACTTCGTGATCAGTGGAGTGTCCACCCAGAGGTCAAAGGTTATATAAAATAATATATGAATATCAAGTTACACAGTGTCTAACTTGGCAGGCACATCACATTGGGGTCACTTCGTGATCCGTGGATAGTGTCGACCCCAGAGGTCAAAGGTCATTTAAATTAATATATGAACATATTTGAACACTTTTAGCTCACTGAGTATAAGCCTCGGACTCCAAACTTGGCAGGCACATCATCCTGGGGGTCACTTCGTGATCCATTGATAGTGTTCACCCTAGAGGTCAAAGGTCATATTAAATATGAATATCGAGTTACACAGTGTCTAGCATACACACTCATTAATTGCTTATTAATTGTGACTCAAAATTATTAATGGTAAATACTCAATTCAATGTTTTTATAGTACTCAGAATATGTTAATAATAAAGGCTTAACATTGTCACAAATACCCTTAAAGGGGCACCACCCGATCCTCAGCCTCGACCCCACCTTGCACACCATCAAACCCTTTTGGTACCACTGAAAACCATTGAAAAGCTTCTATTTTTATCATCTCACCTGAAAAATATTTTGACTGCTTTCTTTTCAGTTCTGATGCTACGGGATAAAATATAGTTTGTTTACGGTAACCGGAAAATTGTGTGTACAGCACTCTATGGGCTATTGTAATACACACAATTACCACTCACATAAAAATGGTATGTCAGATTTCAAATGAAATTTTGGAATTAAAGTATTTAGTGATGGCCCTTCCAATGATGAAACAGAAGAGAAACTTGTAATGGGTGGTGTGGGGATCAGATGTGAAAATATTAACAGCCACAAACATACATATATTAGGTATGGTAAAATTGTTGCAACAAATTAGTAAAAATTAACTCATTTTACAATGTGCTCGTAAACTTAGTTGATTGTAAATTGTGATACCTTTAAGACTCAAATCAGTTCAGTTAATAATTCCAAAAGTGATAATAAGACAATTTGGTTAAAACCAAAAAGAACCACAAAAAACTCGTAATTCAGGGGGGGGGGGTTCTTATTTCACTTCAATTTTTGGTAGCTAGTTTAAAAAATACATGTTGTATATATTAATTGTGTAGTTAATCCGCATTTTGGGACCGAAAAATATCTTTTATTTCTCTGTATATAAGTATTAAAAATATATATATAATATATATATTACAGTTCAAAGAGGTACTGCGTTAGCACTGAATATAAATACGTTCCAGTGCCGACAAGGGTAGTGGCAGCAGTGCTGTGTTTGACAAAAAAGTCAAATGTACAAATGATTTTCGAAGTAATAAACTCTTTGTGCAAGTACGTTACAAAAAAGAAAATACCCAAACACTGTTGAAAACCAGGCTCAATACAAAAACATGGTGTTAAACAATTGCAAAGTGTGACAACAAGTCAAGGGAGGATAAATACAGCCATAAGAATGGTAATGGTGTACAAATGGAAAGAAGTATTAGTCCAGCAGCCAAGAGGACTGAAAAGGTAAATTTGACGTTTCATACCGGGGTTTAAGAGTGGTCTAATGTAGCGATGAGGAGTTGCTCTGCACGGTGCGTGATATCGTTGCTTGACCACTGGGGGGTGGACAGAATTTGGCCGGTAATACTTTGGCGGTCATGATTGTATGATTATTAACAAACGGTTAAAATGAACAGCAACAGGTTTGTTGGTGACATTGTTCTGATGGAGCGACAGTGGTCGGAAAATCGCACAGATAAGGGTGTTTTAGTTTCTCCGATGTACAAGGCGCCACAACGTGTACAGACGATGGCATATTAAATGAGGGTTAGAACTGGTACATGCGAAGGTTGACGACACGAAGTGTTTAATACCAAGATTGTTTGTGACAAGCTCCGGTGTTGAACGAATAAACGGACAAGGGCTTGCATATCGGACGATTGACAGGGATAAGAACCCGGAGCAGTAGGTGGAGGATCTTTCGCGTGAACAAGAGAGTTCCCCCGATTGTTTCTGGCACGGCGATAGGAGGTGAGGGGAGGTGGGAGCGAAAATGGTCTGGCTGGAAGGATGTGAGAACGACTCTTATAGTTTTCTTTAAAATAATCCTCCTTAGTGGCAGCATTGTTAGGATGGAAGGTGAGGACTAAAGGACTTCTGTTCTGTCGCTGGTTAGAGCGTGGGGATGAAAGAAGAGAAACTTGTAGGGGCTTCAGGTCGTGATGGCTTTCGCACGTTGACGCGAGGACTTCGTTATATCAGAAGGATATGACGTGAGTCAAAGAACGTGGCCATAGTCTCAGCTTGTTGATCAAAATCAGAGTCTACATTACAAATACGACGAAGACGTTTGAACTGTGCGAAAAAGGAATTGAATCCATGCAGTGAGGTGGATGGTTGGATGAATATAACAAATAGTGTGTGAATCAGTTTCCTTATAATAAATACTGGAGTTGAGGTGATCGCCACAGATGGAGATTCGAAGATCAAGGAAATTGACGGATTCGTGGAGATTGCCATGCCTGTGAAACTTTAGTGAGGGTTGAAAAAAAAAGGGGGCTTTAGCTGACGGACGTGATGATATGCTTCCAGTTATTCGCGAGTGCCAGCATGATGCCCACAATCTCTCAAGATCGGTTTAAATAGCGCGGATTGCCACAGTTGTAAGAAGAAAAGATATGATCACTCAAATCGGCCAACGAAAAATGCAGGCATCGACCGCAGCCGCCGCCTTTGACCCCATGGCCACACCTCTAATTTGAAGATAATGGTGGTTTCTCGAAAGTGAAGTTATTGCTGGTAAGTACGAGTTCAGTTAAAAAAGAATGGTAGGAGGATTATTTTAAAGACTATAAGATGCTTTCTCAACATATCGACACAGAGACATTTTCGCCCCACTCCCCTCACCTCCTATCGCCGTGCCAGAAACATCGGGCGGACTCCTTGTTCACGCGAAAGTCCTCAACCTAATGCTCCGCGGTTCTTATCCATGTCATCGTCCTAGATGTAAGACCTGTCCGTTTATTCGTCACACCGAAGCTGTCACAAGCAATCTGGTTTACTAAACACTTCGGGGTCGTCAACACTTCACATGTACAATCTAACCTCATTTATACCATCGTCTGTACACGTTGTGGCGCCTTGTACATCGGAGAAACTAAAACGCCCTTATCTGTGCGATTTTCCGACAACTGTCGCTCCATCAGGACAATGTCACCAACAAACATGTTGCTGTTCATTTTAACAGTTTTTGTAATCCTACAATCAATGACGCCAAAGTTACCGGCATTCTGTCCACCCCGTGCAGCAACGATATCAAGCGCCACCGTGCAGAGCAACTCATCATCGCTAAATTAGACAGCCTTAAACCCCACGGTATGAACGTAAATTGACCTTTTCCAGTGCTCTGGCTTGCTGGAATAATACTCTTTCCTTGTACACCCATGACTGCTATGCTGTCTTTATCTTCCTTGACTATGTTGTCACACTTTGCATTTAACAACAATGTTTATTGTATAGCCATGGTTTTCAAACAGTGTGGTAGTTCTTGTTTGGTAACGGTCAGGTGCTGTTTTTTTCGGTAGGTTTTAGTGCGGTTTATGGTTTACCAGGTTTGGCACGCGGCTAGACCGTTCTTTTTCATTAGTCCTGTTCTTTTATTTTTTTTTTTTATGAGCCTTAAAGTTCGTATGTTTGATCCCTGATAGCACGTGTTAGTACCCAATTAATATATATAATATTGTAGTATAGGTGTCTTTGCGCATTCTTGTACTAACTTTATAATGAATAGCTGCAACTTGTGTCTTACATCTTGCAGTATGGTTCTTTGCTTTGTCCGTATAGTTGTCTATTAAAAAAATGTTTGGTTTTTTTGGCGCAAATGCCTAAGTAGTTGCAGGCGCCATTCTAAATCCAAACAACAACAACAACAAAACTTGTTTGGTAACGTACTTGACAAAGGGGGGGGGGGGGGGGGAGGTATTACTCGAAACGTTGTATTGGACTTTTTTGTCAACCCAGCATGCTGCCACTTACCCTTGTCGGCACCTGAAAGTATATAATATATCTATATAGATATAGATATAATAGTAGATGATCTATCTATCTGAGATATATAGAGATATATATATAGATAGATATATTATTAGTATATTTATATATATAAACCCTTAATATCGCAACCTTTGGAGACACTGATCTTTGTTAGTACTAATGAATAACGTGAGGAGACATTTACTGTCTCACTAACGTTTCCTTTAGAATTGAGGTTTATTCCGTTAAAAAAGCTATGAATATAATTTATGCAAATGAAGGGTAATCCACTAGAATAAAAAAGGAGATGAATATTAATTAATTTAAATAACAATTAAGAGCTCATATAAGCAATGAATATGTCAACTGTCTCCCGAATATACCATTTGTAGATTTATTATATATATACCTAGATATTATATATATATATATATAGAATATATAGATATATATATAGATATACATCACACACATACACATCAATATGGGAGTTGGGAGAGCCATCTACAGTTATACCAGTAGCTCATTTTCGCTCAAATGTCTTCGAATTGCGTTTATACCAAGTTCGCGTGTTTTATCTCCTCTCTCTTCTATCGCCTCTCTCTCTTTCTCTGTGCACTCTCTCTCTCTTCTGTCAATCTCGCTCTCTCGAAGATACTCTTGTTCCCAGTCCATACATTACAAGAATAGAATTCCCAAGACAACGAAAATTCGTTTAATGTAAGTTGCCGTTCCAAAATCATTTAATTTTAAGCAACGCTGTCGAATGTTCTTCATGTCAGGGTTTTATTCTTGAATTTTATTTCAACCACCATTTAACTGCCATATTAAACAGATTTCGTTATTACCCTTTCAAGCACCTCTGTCGGAAAACGTTCTTTCAATTTCAGGGATCACTGTTTTGTAATGCAATGTTTTGTGACAGTTTGCACCGTTGAGCGCAAATCACGTTAATGCTATTGCATCTTGAAAGCCAACTTCTCATTACCTTACAGGTACCTTACATGTAATCATCGACAAAGCAATTGCGAAGAATGTACAAGACATGCAAAGATAATCTGAAACAGTTGTTTTGCTTCTATCGCATATTGTTTTCCAATTCTATCCAGCAGGCGACTCAATATATTGTGCCAACAATAAAGTACACCACAATCAATTTGCAAGTTGCCTTGGCGGTGTGCAAAAGGACCATTTTAGAACAATTCAAATTCAATTCCAACAAATTCTCTATCTTAAAAGGTAATTTACTTATATTGCTTGCGTAAGCCATTCTAACTTGTCGGTTTATACCCGCGTAGCTAAGACGCCTAAATTGCACTTTTGCGGTTATCGTTTTTTATTTCTTGCTCTAAGGTAGCCATTTGTAAATCATTTACGGTTTTATACAAAACGCATTCAGACAGCTTTGATTCTAAATTGACTTTTCCAAGGCACATTGTTTACTCTAGCTAAATGTATTAAGTCTGAAGTCAACGAATGCGATTCTTAGGTACAAAAATAAACAACAAAACCTTTTTGGCTGGGGAAACGCTTTACGGAAACCGTACTTTTTATATTCCAAAAACACATCATCGATTTCAATTCGTAGTCGTTTCAGTTGTCAATATAAAAGAAACAACTTTTTCTTATAATTTCCATCTCTGATTTAGTGTACAACATTAGCACAGCATGATTTTTTCTGGTTAATATCATGTTGAATTGAAAATACATTCTCATGACTACATTAGCATGGAAATGTAGGTCTTATTTAACACACCTCCATACTTACACGTTCATGAAATTGATACCGATACAGACGTAGAACTACACACAGATATATGCTAAAGAAAAACACCTAGGAATACATAATTCTTTCTTGAATATGTGCGTCAATCTAAAATGGAGCGTAGTGGTACTGCTATATAATGTTGTAACTTTTTAGGATGTCACA
Organism: Ophioderma brevispina; assembly: GCA_023653785.1. Taxonomy (NCBI): domain Eukaryota; kingdom Metazoa; phylum Echinodermata; class Ophiuroidea; order Amphilepidida; family Ophiodermatidae; genus Ophioderma; species Ophioderma brevispina. Next base: position 74,165 of record JAMKCH010084425.1, on the reverse strand, counting down.
AAATAAAAGTAATTCCACAAATATTCAATATTACGAATAGTCAATGAATTCTTCAAATGATCAAAAATATGTCAAGGCCACATTTTTTCTCAATTACTACGTGAGCTCATGGGAAGACGATTACCATAGTACATCATTCTACCCACCATGATGATTTTAAATTAGATTGGAGCATATACCCGTAAACACCTCCGCAGACAGGGCGATGTGTTAAGTCATAGATCATCTTTAAAAATGTATAATTTCAAAATCAAGGCTTCTGATTTGCAAGCTTCCCAATACGCCTTTAAATATGATCGTTCTTGTTTCTTTACCCTCGTATGCGGACATATTCTTGTTTAGTTGCATTAATTGATTACGTTTGGTTTTTAACATTTTTTTTTTTTAAGTTTGGTTTTTAACTTTTTTTTTCAACTGACATAAGCAAATAATTCACTTGTACAACCGCACACATTTCCGTCTGTGCTAGTATAAAAATAGGTTTACTCTTCATACAGAGTATGAAATTTGAGCTGAGGCTACATTGCTGAGAGCAGTGAGAATTTTTATCAGGCATTATAACTTTTGCATGAGTCTAGAAGTGGATCATGTATGTTAATAGACCTTGGTAGAGACAACGGTGTTAGGGGCAATTTATCGACGCCGATGTCGAGACGGAGAGGAACAGAGTAGTGAACGTAGTAGAAGAAAGAGAAATCCTTGACTGTACTTTATCTTGCTTTTGTTTGGAAAGAACAAAACAATACCATTGTTTAGGATGATTGATAATATGCAGTGAAGGTAAATAATGCCAGCATTGCCAAATAGATGGTCAATTAAGATTTCGGTGGGTTTTCAATTTGAGTTAGTACTGCTTGTTGGCAAAATAGTCACGCTACTTTATAATTTGATAATTGCATTAATATATTTAGGTGTGGACATTTTAATAACTGATATTGAAATTTCTTGTCCTTGACAAATTTACGGAACAGTGTTTTATTTTCAAATAATTTCAACAGTAATCTGAAAATGACCTTTTCAGATACTTTTTGTCAAAGGTAGTCAACTTTTTTTATCTTATCAGCTTTAGGAAATAAGTGTCAATGGCATTCGCTCATTTCCGCATTTGTTAAGTATTGATCATCCAAGTTGCTTTTAAATAATTTGGTTCCTTTTTTTCCTTACGTCGCTTTCTAGTTGCACGTTGAATTCTATCTGACATTTCAATTACACCGCAAAATGCGATAGCCTTAGTGTAGGATCTGGGATTTAATATAAAAGGCTGTGCTATTATGGCCATGTTGACTTATAACGCAATAGAAATACCTGACGTTCATATATATCTGGGAAGGTTTTGGATTCCGCCACATAAGAGCATAATATTTTTCTTACAGTATATGGGACGTGAAATAATAATTGTAGTCTTATGTAGGTAATACAACCGTCTCCCAGTTGTTTCTGTGAACATCGGCGTTATTATAATCGGGAATATACGGTACGTGACGGGATTAATCAAAACATAGCCATCGAATATTTTGATAAAGTGCCTGATCTTAGCTCTTGCAGTCACAGTTTAATACATATTAAAGGCTAATATAAACCAAACAAAAGAAATAAATTATAGTGTTGGTTGCCACATTTTGGAAATCAGAATCTTCATCTTTCTTGTCCTACTCCTTGAAAGTGGACGAAATACTATTCCCTCTTTGCATAGATAATTATACTGTTTCACTGCATAAGCATTTGTAAATAGACGTCTGTCATCAGGAGTTAGTGTAACCAAAATATTTATGGATAACCCTTTGATGACGAATAGCCTTCCATTTAACGTGGGAAGAAAAATGACGAGCTGACATTTGTTTTTCCCATTTGGAACACCAAGACAGATGTTGTGGCTTTTATCTGAAATAATGTTAGTTCAGCGTTATGGAACAACAAATTTCTAATATCTGCTTCGCCTTTCCTAACACTTTTCTCGGCAACTCTTTTATGATGACCTTGAATTGTATTTTCATGCTTCTCCGTGTTTAACATAACACCCTAGGGATTTCACTAGAGCTAATTATGGAGTCAATGTAGCCTTTCCATATCTTGCAACCACATCGATGATGAATCATTTTTGTATTTTTCAGTGCAATAATTTTCGAATAATTTCGAATTTTAAACATCATGAGTATTTGGAAACATACGCCATCAGTAGTTTTATGAAGTTATTTCATATGAAGGACATTAACATTAAAATTGTCGATGGTTGTCAAATTATACTTACCGATGGGAATACAAGTGCTGCTACTCCTTCACTCAAACTTCTCAAATCCAACTTCCGTTTACCTGGTCCTATAGCATCCCCTTCAGAAACAAATGACGTCATTGAAGCCGCTGGCGTCTGTGACCCTGAGTCCGGGGAACTCGGTGAGGGGGAGGAGGGGGACCTTTCAGGGGGAACAACGGGTTCTTCATTCCCATTCCCTGGCTGTTGGGTTGATAGGGATAGCTTCTTCTTAAAAGGGCATTCCATCTTTGGTGTCCGATTCAACAGTTTCTCCTATAAAAGTTAGGTATGTCCACTACAGTTAAGCATAGCCGCTAGCCGTGTATAACGTAGGTCCATAAAAGGTCTTGTACCCCTCAAGTACACTCCAAAGGTGAGGTAATGCCACGGGAATAAACCCAAAGGTGAATTTAATGAGTGGGTTAAATGGTGTAAATAATTCAATTGACCTGTAATGTACAGTCCTGGCTAGTGCCACAAATGGGTCGACCACGAGATAGTGTAGATAGTCAAGAAGCCAGTTTGTTGATTTTGGTATTTCACCAAACAAGACCTGGTGGCGTGCTCACAGATTAACACTGAAGCAGATGTCCGTACGAAAGGTGGTCCGTTATGAAATTGACGATTAAACAGCAGAAGTATTAACGTGATTGTATAATCATTGAATTGGTGAGAACCATGTTGTTGATTATATATATTTACCCTTAAAATTTGGTAAGGTAATCCAGATCATCAAGATTCATCCAAACATTTTAAACACTGATGTCAATCACGCAAAGAACACTTAGGCACGTGTTAATTGTAAACGATGCGTAATAACCCTGTCGTCTTTATCACAATAACTGATGCCTGTCCGTTGATTCAAGTAACATTCTCAGAATTGGTCCCTTAATAGTACCCACGCAGATAAACTGAACTAATCTCACACTTACAATTCGCTACTATCTAGCTGCACTTGATAGAAACGTTATCATAGGTGCCAACCAAACGCACTCAGATTTGCAACTTACGCTTTATTGCCAGGGCAATGTGATCACTCAATGTTTTTACACCGATAGTAGGTAGTGTGTGTGGTGCATAAGGTGTAAAGCATGTACATTAACTCACAGGGACAGATGAAAATACTGTACTCAGCAGGGCTTCAATAGCACCTACGTGAATACACAACTAAAAGGGGAAATGCAATAAACGGAAGAATGTATATCGCAAAACTGCCATAAGATATGTCGATATCGTGGCGAAATGAATACTATTTCCTCACCGCATGCCACTCCCCCAACACTTCAGCTGGTCCAAAACGGAAAGCCACCTTTGACCTCTTGACCTTAGGTCATCAAATGCTAACACTTCCAAGATGTAAGTACACGTGGTCGCATGAAGTACACTCCTGTGTGTAATCACTTTTCAATGCAGATTAAAACTCTTTTCTTCTTTCACAAAATTCATCCTGGATGGGATGAGAATGGTCCCAATAAAAACTACACAACAACAGCACACGATGCGAAGCTTGACCCTGTATTTTGTTCCTCTAATACGTCATCACAGTCATCGATCTTTATGTAGACAAGGCAATATCAACGCGTAGCCGCTTGTGTTGATGCAAGACGCCGTTACAACGGCTCCCTGCGCTGACAGTGATCACAGGCCGTAGCCGCTGGCGCGCACGGGAGATGGAATTCTCACTGGTGATGAATCGAACCGACTAACTACCTATGGCCGGTTGCGGGCGTTTACCTCATTTCCTTAGTACAAGACCAACCAGCGCTCACTTCATTCACGGACAAAATATTCTCAGCGTCAGTATTGGAGGCGGAAAGAGAGATACAGAAATAGACACAGAGAGGCAAGGGAACAAAGAACAGAGAAGGGAAGAGAAAAACAGAGGTGTTATTGCAGGGTCAAAAGGGATGCAAATATTAAAGAAAAGGTTAGAGGGAAATTTTAATACTGAGTTTTGTCTATTTACCAGATTCACATAGACTAATATTAGACTTTCAGTGTGTACTCTCTCGTTATAAATTGAATTCCAACGCATTTCGGTTTAGATACTAATATTACACACTTAAATTACTAATACATCCTTTCACTTAGATTGTAAGCGCAGAACATGAATAGCAAAAGAACATATAGTCATTACCTCCTTGCGTTCTCTCAACAACTCTATACACTTCATCGAACCAACACGTATTGTCTTTAATTCAATACCACCAATATTATTCACAAGCAAGAAAAAAAAATCCAATTGAAAAAAAGTAGAATAAAACTCTCCAACGAAACAGGTTATGCGAACAGGTTCTATTTCATCTTTAACCTCACAGTTCAAATTGCAAGCACTTTTAATTTTGCCCGATCTGCCATATACAGGTTTCAATTTCAGAGAGAACATGACACTGTGACTTACGGCTATGCAACATACTACGCGAACGTCAGCGACAATGGTGACATCGCTCAGACGACTCCGCATAATAGTGATATCGTACGGCTTTTTTTCCCTCTCAATTTTGAAATATTTACTCATGTGCACAAAAAATAGACTCCTGCATTTCTTCTTTTGATCATTTGATTGCAAGTTTGATCCTAAATTTGGTTGCTTATGACACCCTCTTCGAAAGTTTATTTGATGAAATAATTTTTGTCTGTCGTTTTCTTTGTGAAGCACCTAGGCACCTATATTTATTAATGATAAAGTTTGCACTAAAGTTTGCAAAAATAGAGTATTAAAAGTTACGCCAATATTGTTGAACTATATAACAATCTACATTTATGCATTTAAAGCGGCACTGGCACATTTTCACAAAATATGAAATTTCTTCAATTTGCTCGCAAATGATATTCTAGGCCATTGCAAGATTAGAGATATATTTTATACATAAAATAACATAACCCAAAATAGATAGAGACATTTATAAGAGGCTAAAGACATCCAGGTAACTTTAACAATGTGTCTATTGCATGAATAGCATAGACTCGTACTCATTGATAATAAAGCCACAAACGTCACAGCTCCGTCAAAAGTGGTACGTGCCGTGGGAATCAACTCTGATGCGTGTTTTCTTGTGTTAAACGACCATTTCCGTCGTCTACTGAATAAATGTCGCCGGAGTCATCTTATTAGAAGATACAACATGCCGAATTTCTTCTAGAAAAGTTCGAATCTGCACATAAGATTAGGCACACATACATTACTTAGGCCAACAGTTCAGATGATATAAAAATCTACACTTTTTAGGCAAGTCAGGGGACGAGGCTGTGGATGAAGAAATGATCCCTTTAACATCAAATGATATTATTACCACCACATTTGTCAGGTTAGTTTTAAAATTTATATTAAAATTGGTAAGAAAAGTGTGGATTCTTATACTCGTTCCAGGGGGTGTAAATTTGAACACCCAACGTGTTAGGTTGGATATTGTACCAGATGATGCTTAGGTCAAGCGACTGGTGTCACTTTTAGCTTCTTCATAATAATTCCCTTGAAATGGTATGATCTCCGTGGTTCACAGCGTGAGGTTAGTATTACCATGTAAAGATATTACCTGGTTATGATAGCAGTGACCTAAATATCACCACGAGGTAAAATATGGATGACTCCATATTACAGAAGAAGAGCTGAGGGAAATTGAAGGGTTCATCTTTCATCGAATAACCATATTTTGGCAATTGTACGGATTCAAACTTCGACATTTCCTTAGCCGTTCATAAAGATCTGTGAAAATGTAAGCAATTTCATTGGTTGATGCCCGGGTTTAATTCGTTTAATTGAACCCAGGTAGTACGCGCTGCGTATTGAAGTTATTTTTAGGTTGAATCGCTCGCGTCATGCCGCGTTTTGCTACTTTCGTGCGCGAGAAGAGCTGAGGGAAATTGAAGGGTTCATCTTTCATCGAATAACCATATTTTGGCAATTGTACGGATTCAAACTTCGACATTTCCTTAGCCGTTCATAAAGATTATCTTTCAATAACAATTGTAGACCACCAGTGTAGTTTAGGTGTATTCAGATTTATTGACATGTGTTGATGCTGTTGATTATTTTTGTTTTGGTTTATCATTTTATTCCCTTTTTCTTTGAAGTCTGCGAGTTCGAAACCGTTGTTGCGCATGAAAAAAACACACAATAATCACATTCACTCCGTTGAACGCGCTTAAAGAGATAACAGCATTTTTTTGAAGAGCGCTTCCAAATTTCAAAGTTTGAGATGTTTGCACAGTTGTGTTGGTAATAGTGTTGTAAACTATACCTGCGAGTGGTAATGCTCTAAAATGCATATTTGTCATAAAAGAAGCGATTTTATAATTAGAATTGTGATCCCTGATTGTAATTTAATGGCGGAGCTGGAAACTCCAAATTTATGTCCGTCCATGGTGAAATAGTTCCGAAAATAATGCCACCTCATGAAAATGACCTCTAACTTGACTTGTCTGAACCAACGGAACAACTAATGGATGAGCGTAGACACGTTTTTTTTTTTTTTTTTTTTTTTGAATCGCTCGCGTCATGCCGCGTTTTGCTACTTTCGTGCGCGCCTGCCTACGTTGCGTCTCGTTGCGTATGGTCGTTGCGTTCAACGGGTTGTTCGATTGTTGTCACTGGGTGGTGGCAGTCCTTTCTTGTTGTATTAAAGCCGTAAAGCACCGCGAAATTGGGTTAAAGATGACCTTAAATGATAAAGATGTTTAAGAATGAGAATAAAGGTATGATTTTGGGAACCCGTACTCTCTTTACGACGAATTGAACCCGGCGACACCATTATTTTTGCGTGGAAGGACTCGGCCTCCGGCCTCGTTCTTCCACTTAAAATAATGGTATCGCCTTGGGTTCAATTCGTCGTAAAGAGAGTACCGGTTCCCAAAATCATACCTTTATTAACTAATAACAATTGTAGACCACCAGTGTAGTTTAGGTGTATTCAGATTTATTGACATGTGTTGATGCTGTTGATTATTTTTGTTTTGGTTTATCATTTTATTCCCTTTTTCTTTGAAGTCTGCGAGTTCGAAACCGTTGTTGCGCATGAAAAAAACACACAATAATCACATTCACTCCGTTGAACGCGCTTAAAGAGATAACAGCATTTTTTTGAAGAGCGCTTCCAAATTTCAAAGTGCGGATTTTTGCACACAGTTGTGTTGGTAATAGTGTTGTAAACTATACCTGCGAGTGGTAATGCTCTAAAATGCATATTTGTCATAAAAGAAGCGATTTTATAATTAGAATTGTGATCCCTGATTGTAATTTAATGGCGGAGCTGGAAACTCCAAATTTATGTCCGTCCATGGTGAAATAGTTCCGAAAATAATGCCACCTCATGAAAATGACCTCTAACTTGACTTGTCTGAACCAACGGAACAACTAATGGATGAGCGTAGACACGTTTTTTTTTTTTTTTTTTTTTTTGAATCGCTCGCGTCATGCCGCGTTTTGCTACTTTCGTGCGCGCCTGCCTACGTTGCGTCTCGTTGCGTATGGTCGTTGCGTTCAACGGGTTGTTCGATTGTTGTCACTGGGTGGTGGCAGTCCTTTCTTGTTGTATTAAAGCCGTAAAGCACCGCGAAATTGGGTTAAAGATGACCTTAAATGATAAAGATGTTTAAGAATGAGAATAAAGGTATGATTTTGGGAACCCGTACTCTCTTTACGACGAATTGAACCCGGCGACACCATTATTTTTGCGGGAAGAACTCGAGCTCCGCCAATCGTTCTTCCACTTAAAATAATGGTATCGCCTTGGGTTCAATTCGTCGTAAAGAGACTCAGAGGTAACCGGTTCCCAAAATCATACCTTTATTAACTAATAACAATTGTAGACCACCAGTGTAGTTTAGGTGTATTCAGATTTATTGACATGTGTTGATGCTGTTGATTATTTTTGTTTTGGTTTATCATTTTATTCCCTTTTTCTTTGAAGTCTGCGAGTTCGAAACCGTTGTTGCGCATGAAAAAAACACACAATAATCACATTCACTCCGTTGAACGCGCTTAAAGAGATAACAGCATTTTTTTGAAGAGCGCTTCCAAATTTCAAAGTTTGAGATTTTCGCACAGTTGTGTGGTAATAGTGTTGTAAACTATACCTGCGAGTGGTAATGCTCTAAAATGCATATTTGTCATAAAAGAAGCGATTTTATAATTAGAATTGTGATCCCTGATTGTAATTTAATGGCGGAGCTGGAAACTCCAAATTTATGTCCGTCCATGGTGAAATAGTTCCGAAAATAATGCCACCTCATGAAAATGATCTCTAACTTGACTTGTCTGAACCAACGGAACAACTAATGGATGAGCGTAGACACGTACATGACGCAATTTTATATTGAAGGACGTTTCCAGCAGCTGTTGAATTATTATCAAATTCCTTATTTTGCGACACATAAAGAACGTTGAGCTCTAGCATTCACAGGTATTGTTTACTAGCCAATTACCAATGCAACTGTGCAAAAATCCCGAAATATCCGGGAAATTGGGGGCGCTCTTCCAAAAAATGTGCTGTTATTGCTTTAATGCGAGCAAAGTACGTCATACGCGTTGTTTTATCGCATGCGGACCAACACAAAGTATAAATAAATGACATAATCTACTCACAATTCGCAACCATAGCTGCGATTTCGCAGAAGGCCTACTAAAAGCGCTAAAAAGTCATCTCTACAAATTCCCAACACGCAGAGTGCACAATAACAATATGATTGTCGTAGCAGCAATAAGAAAGAAGTTTTCAACACCACTTTGCTGATAACACAGCTATCGATCTATCTTCCTCAAAATATACTGTCTGCAAAATGTGTTATATAGTATCGATTAGGTACGTACGTGTTCTAGAAACTTTCTCAAGGTATTGGAAGGAATCTCAACTGTCTGTAAGACTTCCTATCACGTTTGAGACCATTTGCCTTAGTTTGTTCAATTTCCTGAAAAACTAGAACAAAATCCTAAATAAATAAACTCATGTATCGTTCTGAGATTATAAGAAAGAAATTAAAACTTGGATTTATATTTCAGAATTTATCGGTTTGGTAAATGGTGATGAGCGATCGGTGAGCGATTCGACACCTTTGTTTCAGGCAGTCATTTCGAGTCTCAGAACCCACTTTTCACATATCCATATACTTAACCCTATTACCTGAATTTTATATGAAATGCAATGCGGAGAATTTAAAGTTTTATTGCCTATTGGCTATAGATGTGAGTAACTTGACAGACATGGAGTTTTTGTTGTATTGAAGCATGAAGAGCCTGTCATAACAAATTTCATGACAATTGAAAATGATGAACAGTGCTAAAATTACGTAATGGTTGTGATGAACATGGCATAATATTTATGCAAACACAAAAATAGGTTTAGTGTAAGTAAAATGTTGATACAGTGTGAGATAGATTGTATTTTCAGTATTTTTATACAACTTTATATTGGATCTGTACAAGAGTTCTAATTTCCCACGTGTTTAAGTGGGGGGTCAAATACCAGGCCAGTTGGGCGAACTGCCAGCAGTGCCCCGTAGCATATTCAGAAATATTTTGACAATTTCTTGACAGCTGACATCAGCTATGGAGATCGACTATTAGGTACTACAGTAAACTTGAACAAGAGTATAGTGAACTGAGTTAAGTTTACGACACCACTATTTATACCATCAGTTTTCAATAAAAGTCACCTATTACACTAGCATTTTTTGTTTGGAAAATGTTATTTATCTCTCAATTCTTGGCTATTTTTGGATGTTTTAAATAATTCTGCCATTGCGCGGGGCATACATTGGTGCCCAGCACCAAAATGTTTCTTGTACCTTTTGGTAAAGCAGACAGTTTGTTCGTGCAAGACCGTGGAGATTCCTGCCGTTGAGGGTGCTATAATATTTTGATCCTGTCGGTTTGTATCGCTGAACAGAATTTGCTCATTTTTTTTTTTCATTGCACATTGTATTTCCTCGATATTTAGCTATATGACCGGCTATTCAACAAACTCTTTCAACACTTTTCAAATAAACAAGTGTTGAAAGATTTCATCTATATGCAACCATAAATCCGAATTTCACTTATAACAATTAATAACCAAAAACCCAGCAATACAACATCAATACTAACAACACAAACAAACAAAAAAGGATAACGGTTCGACTGCTTGGAAACCATTTCAATGAAAACCATAAATCCCCTAGTAAAGTATTACTGTAAAATTATCCAATGTAACATTATTCGTTTTCAATTCGTACTTTGAGAGGCTGATTTTCCCCACTTTTTTGCAAATCTTTGTACCACAGGTTGTCTTCCTAACATGATAGATGTGTTATCTGTACCAGTCCACCACACACAGCCACTACAACCTCGTCGCTATGATTGGGACATTTTTCAAATTAAAAAAAAAGACGTTGCGAAAAAGAAAAACCGAATCTAATAACAAACATACGATATATCATATATCCACTCGACATTAATTGCTCTATGAAGTTGTACTCCATCGTCACAAATCCAAAGGCACATTTCCAAGCACATCATCTAGGGTAAAACATATCTAGTGATTGTTTACTGTGCTTCCGCTTTCTTCGTATCCCATCATGCATTACTCAGAGAGGAGAGGCATCACGTGATACGCGGTAAAGACATTCGCGATGTCAGAACACACGTTTCAAATTATTGCCTATCCGAATATTGGAATGGATGAGAGCAATATTGGTGTAGGGTACCAAACTGTACCCGACTAATGCCCAAAAATGCAAAAGAAATAAGAACTATTGGATAAAACTCATTGATTTAAAAAGAAAAATCCTTAGTTTGAATCTGATTCTAAACCATGAAATCTGCACTTGTAGCTCACGAATCGTGATAGCTCCAAGGAAAAGTGCATGACGTGACAGTGTGAACAACGTCTAGTTTGGAAACCGACACATAAAATATCACAATCGTGACGGGCTTGCAGTAAGTATGAGGAAATAGGCGTTAAAACTTTCTTTGCCTGGTGTACAAAAACGAATCTCATATTTCTAAGAACGAAATCCATATCGGGAAGACAACCGCATTGCGCTTAATATTGATGACACATAGGCGGACAACATCAATCTTTAGCGAGAATCTGTGTGATACAATATAAGATGGAATTCACAGAGGAATTAGAAAACATGCCACTAAGGTTTCATTTCCCGATAGAGGATATTCTATCAAAGAAACAGTAGGCGTTTGTACACAAAATAAATTCAAAATAACTGGGTTAGTCGTATACGTATGCTGATCACTATACCTATTCAACGGATCACCTATTTTCAGAGTGTATGTTAATGTATGTATCTATGCTTTTGAATAATGTATCAATCTTTGTAGTATTCTTTGTATGCGTGTATGTTTCTATATCTATTTTTATGAATATCTGTGTAACGTGTACATGCAGTTGGTTAATCAACATCGATACAGGGGTTCCGAAAGAGCCCCTATGTGAGACCACACACGGTTGAAACGGCGCCTATACGAAACCACGCATAACCCAAGAGATATTATAAGTGGAGGAGACGGTATCATATATGGAACCTGCTTTTACTTACTTCTGGAAACCTTCAAATAGTTGGTAGTAAACCTATCCCTAACTCAAAGCGAATGTTTCAACAGCATTGTTATTTTATATCCAGCTAAAACCACAAACCGCCCATAAGAGTGTTTAAGTGACAGGTCTACTCATAAGATAACATATCTGACTCGGAAGCCGAATTCGACACCTATACGAGACTTTGAGAGACAGGGATTAAATTTGATACCCTATATTTGCAAACCTCTCGAAGCACGGCTTGTTTCACGTTTTCTGCAAGTAAGAAAGTTATCAGACTAGTCTACTAGGTAACTCGTTATCATAATATCCGAGTTCCGCCCCTCTCATTTAGCCCTCGTCTAGGCTAGTTTGGACTCATTTCATTGTATTTTTCTTGGTGATGCCGAATTTGGGCATAAAAATGCATAATTTTGAACAAATATATTCGCTGGTCGGGCACAAATGGTTAAGACATTGAAAAAAGGTCACCGTAAGACAAGATGACCATAGGGCAGTCTTTGAGCCAATGTTGAAGCGATAAAACATTCAGTCGTTGTAGCATGACAATATTTTACGGTAATAAGAGGGGGAACGCGCGAAATGTGGCTTTTAGGTTATGTGAGTCTACACGGGTATAAAGGCGCGAGTGCTAGTTCTCCCTACCGAAAATGGTTTGGCGAATATGTCCATTTTCGCTAGAAAGCGCATTCGAAACTTTGAAGGCATTTTTACTTATTCTGTCTACTTCTTTCTTTCGCATGAGCGGAGTAAACCATCCTACGGTCTACAATATAATCTATATACAACGGCGGGCCCAGACACAATCAACACCCGGGAGGCTGAGCAGCTGAAAGGTGCCAAAAATAGGTTGTTCTTTGTACGGTTTATTCGCAACTCCCGGGGTTGAGTCCCGATAAGATAAGAAGTAAGCTGACGATAAAAAGGCTACCCAAAACTATAAGAATCAAAGGTGAAACAACTGAAGAGCGCCTTGGACACGTGGTTTCAGCAATTTAGTTATCTAATTGCAAGCAGTTCAGAATAACACTACCTTGGTGAACATTTCTTCAACAACAAGATAGAGACACCATCACATCCCGACGGGATCTTTCACTATGGAGCAGCTTCAGATCTGCATGAAGAAACTGAAGAACCCACAGGACACATGGTCCCGACACATGTCCTGCAGAGTCTGGTAGAATCCACTATTACATGGATCAATGTTAGAATTTTGTCCACAAAACTACATGGGGTAACAAACCAGTGCCTTGTCAAATCATTCATCATTCCTCTACCAAAGAAAGCGACCTGCCAACATCCCCAATAACTACAGAGGAATCACACTGTCACCACTGGCCTCTAAGATACACATCTCAATGATGCTCAACAGAATCACTCCTTCACATATATAGAATCCCATTCTCAGACGGAAACAGGACGGTTTTCGCAAAGGCCAGATCAACACTACCTCAGATACCTCATCAGAAAGATCATAGAAAGAGTTGAGAATCAAAGAGACAAGTGCAATTGTGTTTGTAGATTTTTCCAAGGCTTTTGCAGTGTTAAACAGGGATGTAAGTGGGCATCTTCGCGCCAACTACGGTGTCCCAGGATGGACGGCAAGGCGGCAATTGCAAGCATGTATGATAACCCCATATAGCTTTGTGCAGACCAAGGATGGGCCCACAAAGGAGTTCCTTAACACTACTGGAATCCTCCAAGGAGATACTCTTGCTCCCTAGCTCTTTGTAGTCGTGGTTGAGTACATCCTCAGACAGAGTTTTGACATGAACGACAAAGGACTCACATCAAACGTACCCAATGCGTTCTAGACGTCACCAAGTCAGCATCTCACAGCTCTTGACTACGCAGATGATCAGCTCTAACAGCTGATCTGGTATGTGGAGCACAAGATCGACTAACATCACTTGAGATGCTGCAGACAAAGTCGACTACATCTAAATGCCAAGAGGACTGGATATATGACTGTCAATGAGAGGAAGATGATCATCAACCTACATCTGTACAGCAGATGGTAGCCACTCAAAGAGTTCCAGGACTTCAAGTATCTAGTGGTCCTATGGTTGCGACAGCAAGAAAATACTTCCTGTCACGCAAAGGACAATCTTGGAATGCCTGCAATAAATACAAAACCACTTATGGCAATCTGGTATCTCCAATCAACCAAGCTGAACTTCTTAGATCCCTGTGTAGAGATGTACATGATTCATCTTGATCTGAGACCTGGACCATGAATGAAGTGCTACAGGATAGACTGGATTGCACCTCCACCAAGCTTCTTATGCAGGTAAACAAAACTATCCTGGCGTGAGCAACAAGACCAAAGCACCGATATATGGAGATATCCTTCCAATTTCATCTTCTGTGTGCCCACGCCCGTTCACGATTTTGCTGGTCACTTCATCGTGCGATTGAACCAAGTCTGTCTCAGACGTCAAATGTTAATGCTTTAAATATTATGCGACAAAGTACGTTATACTTGTTTTATCGCATTGCGGACCAACACAAGGACAAATAATGACATACTCTACTCACCGTTCGCAACCCATACTGCGATTTTCCCGCAGAGGCGCTCCTAAAATCACTAATAAGTCCTTATCTCTACAAATTCCCAACACGCAGAGTGCACATACAATATGATTGTCGTAGCAGCAATAAGAAAGAAGTTTTCAACACCACTTTGCTGATAACACAGCTATCGACTATCTCCGTCAAAATATACTTTCTGCAAAATGTGTTTTATATAGTATCGATTAGGAACGTACGTGTTCTAGAAACTTTCTCAAGGTATTGGAAGGAATCCACTGTCTGTAAGACTTCCTATCAACGTTTGAGACCATTTTGCCTTGTTTGTCAATTTCCTGAAACTAGAACAGAATCCTAAATAAATAAACTCATGTGTCATTCTGAATTTAAAAGAGCTACAGGATAGCTGGATGGCACCTACACCATCTTCTTAATGCGAGTACAAAACGTTCTGGCGTGAGCACAAGACTCAACAAGGCACAGATATATGGAGATATCCCTCCAATCTTCATCTTCTGGTTGCCCAACGCCGTGATGATTTGGTGTCGGTCACTGTCATCGGCGATTGACCAATAGTCTCAGACGTTACATGTTGGAAGTTACCATGCCAAAACAGGGGTCGTCGCCCCTTGAACTACATTGATGTGATGGCTTCGAGACATCCAGCAGGATCCATCTGACACCCCCAACCGAATGACAAACAGGGACATGTGGCGCTACAGGTGAACAAGCATCTCGGCTGCGGCCATTAAATAGATAGATAGAGTCCCTGCTCTACCGGCTGACCTGATCCCAATTGGCGTACATTTTTGTCTTTGTTTATTTTGTCATTTTTTTTTTTAGATTTACAGTATGAATGTTAAATCCGCTGTTTTGTGGGCCAAAATTAATTTATTTTGAATAAAAGTATGAACATCGAGCGAGAAAAAAATCAAATTGTTTTTGCAGATTTTGGCGATTTAAGGCAATAACCATCCTACCTTCCACAGAGGCAGAGAACGTATATCTACTTGTCCTCACTCTCAGCAAAGATCTCTCCTGGCTAAATCGACAGCCCAGCGTATTGGCTTCAGCCGTAGAGCTGCCCTTCTCTATATATTTCCAATTTAAAGAGCGATGATCTGGGCTAAAGATAGATTCAAGTTCAAATATACTAGTTGTGCTTGGATTGGAGCAACTCACACCTCGCTGTTTTTCAAAGACGTACTATCTGGTCCCCGCATTTAGTACATGTGGAACTGTATTTTATAACAATTTCATATACAATCTTGCAACCAAGGTTTTTCTAAATCAAAATTGTATGAGGATTCCAAAAATCATGGGTGTCATTTTTAAGGGGGGGTATGGGGTCTGACTTTGGTAAAAAATTGTTCCATTTACGAAAATGATATAATGCAATGGCTTAATTGTGTAGATTGTAATCTACAAAATGCTTTTTATTCGATCGCAATCGGACATTCGGTTCCCGAGATATGGCTGATCAAAGTGAAGCAGTGTACACGAAATTTGCCAAAAACGCATAGTCTCCTATACTTTATCATGTGAAAAATTTAAATGGGTTATATTTAAGATATTTTAAAAGATATTATTTATACGCCATTTAACGCATTTATTTTGGCTAAGTCGAAGTAAATAAATACTCATATAATTTTGTCCATAATTTAAAGTAATTAAATGTACTGGGTAAGTGATTTTTTATGTATTTTGTTGTTTTCTCACCCTGCGATATTTAGGAAAATTATTTTAAAAATTAATTACAGGACAATGGATGCACCGATTTCGATGATTCTTTCATTAATAATTATGATAATTCAGTATAAAATGAAATTTAAAAAACAAGTCCATATTTCACATCAAAAGCGCCCTCAATTTTGTCTAAATGTTTCGCGGTCTATAACTCGTTTCGTTAAAATACGCAAACAACCACAACGAAAACAAACGTAACTAGAGAACGCTACATGCTATTCACATGAAATTTGGCACACATATTCAGCACATATAGGGCTAGTGAATCATGAAGCTCGATTTTCAAAATTGTGTTCAAAATTCAAATTACGCCATGAAATTATGTGATTGGTCGATTGCCGGTTGCCATGGCAACGGTATCAAAAATCTGGCTTCATGGTTCACTGCGTATTTACCCCCTGCACATGCCACCCAAGTTTCGTCACAGTAGCTTGTTTAGTTATTTAGTTACGTCCGTTCTAGTGTTTAGCCAATCAGAGGCCTTACGTGGTTACCATGGCAACCAGAGCAAAAATTGACATGAATTTTAAAACTTTGTGACATGGGCTACAATATGATACGTAATATGTATATACCACTATTTAGGAAAATGAAGAAAAATCACTTCAAAGTTCACTGCTTCAGACCCCATACCCCTCCCTTAAAACGTGTTCTTGGATGTATTCTAGGGGGCAAGGTTTATACAGGGGTCAACATATAAAAGAGGGCAAATGTGTTTTAAAGTATACCATCATGTTTAGTACGTTTCAAAGAATACAGAAATGTATAGTTTGCCCTACCCGAGGGTTATAGTACAAGATTTACAAGGCAAAGCGGGTTCAAGGTCACGCTGGGGGTAAAATTCAGATTCATTGGTTTGTTTTAAAAATGGTGCCAAATTGTTCGTCTTACTGTACAGAAGCCGAAAATATACAGGTCGCATAGCCAATGACGTTTTGATGATAATTAAGAGGGCACATATGGCCGTGGTCCACAGAGTCTATGGGAGACCACTAGTCATATCTGTAAAAGTCTCACTTTGAAAGGTCAAACACAGAATCTATATACATTTTCTTATTTAGTATGACCCAATGAACGATTTAAAACCAGTTTCAACAAAATCGGACCATTCTATAAATTTTGACCTTGAACTTTCTTGAGCTTATTGTACTATAACAGTAGACCTTAAATATGGCAAACTATACCTTTTTAGAAACCTCATGATCAACCGAACTGATTGGTAATAATTTTTAAATACATTTGACCACGGTGTATTGTTTACCCCCTGTACAAATTTCCCCATCATATTCAAGACTTTATAGTGTGGGGGGGGGGGTTTGGTGTGTATTCCCGTAGGGATTTTCATGTTAAATTGATTTTGTTGCTCCTTTCAATAGGGCCTAGACAGTCAGAAAATGATTATGTTTCAAATTTCCGACTGCTGCCTACCTTCTTCAGGGAAAATTTTAAGTACATGGAAAATTTCATGTACAGACAACGCGTTTTCATCTCCTTATAAGGATTAGAAAGTATATAGGTGCGCTATGTTTCCAACTTTAGTTAAAGCGGTATTACCCCATAATGGTTCAAGGTACCGTGAGGGAAAATGCTCCGATGTTTTGAAAGTGGTGTCAATGAATTCTCCTGTTATACTGAAAGAAATGCATTAACTGATTTGGTGATATCACCATTGAAACTTCCAGGGAAAGTTTTTGGTGACCCCATAGACCATGTAGACCTTGCATTTTTCTATTAATTAGCCACCAAAATGTCACACTGTCAATAATACATTTTCTACCCTCAGGATGACTTGAACCATTATGGGGCATAGCCGCTTTAACTACAGGTTGGGACATTTTTTCTAATCCTTATAAAGATACAAATACAAAAAATAAAAAAAATAAAAACATTAAAATACAATTTGTCTTGTTTTTTGGTTTTTAAATTTTCCCCTGTAGTAACATTTCCCCCTTGAAGAAGGGGGCAGCAGTCTGAAAATTTGAACCCCATCAATTCAAAGCGCTGTTGCCTATTATTATTACGCTGCCATCAGCAAAGTATGAGAAACTTCAGGAGCATGCTATCTGAAAAAAAAAAACAAAGCTTAGAGCAGGAACAGGAAACAGGAAGATGTTGCATAACTGCCCTTATTATGGACTTTGTATAGTGAAGCCTTGGTAGACCTTTTGTCCGTAGTAAGTTACAAAGTTGCTAGATGAGGCGGCCATTTATGAAAAGTACCAAATACTACGCCGAGGTAGTGCAATGAGTGGTTAGACTTGGATTATATCACAGTCCTCTCACCAAGCAGACCCGGGAAGACAACACAATGATCTCATCTTAATGATAAAGCATAGCCCAGACAAAGAATTGACCGCGCTATGTATATCATGAGCTGGTTAACTCTATGTGGTATGGTATGGTATGGTTATGGTATGGTATGGTATGGTACGGTATGGTATGGTATGGTTATGGTATGGTATGGCATGGCATGGTATGGTATGGTATGGCATGGCATGGTATGTATGTTATGTTAAGGAAATTGTAATATTAATTCTTAATAAAATGATGTAGCATCCGTAGCACCATACACTGAATTAATTTATGCCATTTGAATAAACGAATCTTTTCTTTGGATATAGTACATTGGTACGTTGTGCACTTTCTTTTCAAGTGAACAATGCACGTGCGTTTTCGTCCTGTGCCAGCGGTTAATTTCACGCGGGAAGAGTTTTCGCAAATAGTACTTTTCATTATGATACGAACAAAGGCTAAAAAATAGTTGTCTTTCTGTAATTCATATAAAACAAGACGACTAATGATCGCATTACTTGCAGGTTTGAGTTCACAAGTTGTCACTTGTAATGCCTCCAATCACGCAGTTATACGTGAAGGGATCGCCTGAAAATTTACGCAATTCTTAATTCTCGCCGTGCGCCTATCTGTATCGAATCCCCATATGATTTTCACACACATCAGTCCATTTAAGAGCCACATGTCCCCAAAATAGCAGATGTTTGAGCTAACATTATAAATACAAATGTGATAATGTACATGTATATTTCTTCTCAAAGTTTCAACTTTTGTTTGGGTAAAACAGTTGTACTTTGGGAAAGGCTTTGTCGACTAATCAAAGATAAAAGTTTAATCGCAAGCTGAGTATCATGTAACTTTATCACAGTCGTTTTGCTGCTTCTTTTTGGATGGTACTGGGTAGCCCATGCCTTATCCTTAAAATGTTCCCGAGTTCTTGTAATTCCCTAACTTAACGAGTTATTCCTTGTTTTCAAGATATCTATACAGACTTTGCTTACAGTTTTCCTACAGTTTCCTTTCTATGTCTCCTATTAGTAATATACCATTGAGTTCGAACCCGTGACGTTATTTTATAGACTACATTTTTTCGCGTACTAGTACAGTGTTGGGTACGTTTGTGTTGGTGCGTTCGCCGTGGAATCTCGACATTTTGCCTCGGGGTTAGTACGGTTTCAATGATGGTCTTGTGTGAAGCTTTTAACATTTTAAGAAAAGGGCTTGCGTCAAGATTAAAAGTAAAGTATTGCCAGGGGTTAAAAATAATAACCTTTCCGCAGATAGCACGGGTCAAGTTACTAAACGATGATGTCCTTCGTTGCCGAATATAAAGGTGCTCGCATTTTTGGCAATCATATCAAACAGGTCGTGATCCTTGTGGATGGAGTCACTTGCGTGAGGAAATGTAAGTAAGATATTCCATCCAGATTTAGTTGGCATCACATATGGCCTGTTTCATAAGATTGCTTCCATTCCCTGTATAAGACCTTCTTTACTAATTCTTCATCATAAAGGTCACGCGAATGACACGATAGGTTTGAGCATATCCCCCGACCTACCTCATAAAAACTTCAGATTTTTCTATATACTCAGGGCAAACAACAATTCGGAACGGGCATCGCGCACTTAATTGCATTCACGTGCTTAACAAATGAATGTTCGATTTTGTTCTTTTTATAAACAATGGATTTAGCCAGTAATGTTTATACCATCAATTGAAATTTATCTAAATGGAAGATACCTTTTTTTCCACATTTATGATTTCCAGACAATGCATTGCTCTCAAATTTGTATTTCTGCTTCACATCGAATGCGTTAAAACAACTATTTTCAGTGTGCCGATTTTAATAGAGGAGAGTATATTATCTGATCCATTGGCCTAATTGTATCTGCATTGATTCAATCGTCTCTGCATAAAACTACGAATTTTGTAACTTCGGTCACAAAAAAGGCACAAATTACAACACAGTGTTCTATTAGATACATCTGCCTATTTCGCACAAACGCATCTGAAATTGTGGGGAATAAATTATATTGATGATACCTGTTAAATGAATACAAACTGAAGTAATCAAATTTAATGACGTGGATATTGCCTTTAAATGTTTCAAAAGTTATCTTAAAGGTACCAGGAAACGCAAATAGAATTGATGTGGTTTTGTGTCAGTCTAGTGAAGATGATGTGTGAAAGAGATGTAGAGGAGGTGAAAACGCAATAGAAGAAAAGAACTGAGTTCACCATGTAATGCGAGACCTGTAATGCCAAGATAGAAGTAAGACAACCAGGAGAAGAATCCATCATTGGAAGGTTCGGATTTGGTGAAGGAACCACAGAGGAGAAATGCTACTTGAATTCGCAGCACAACAAAACCTAATTATTGCCAACAGTCACTTTACGAAAAATTCAAAAAACAAGAGACTGGACCTGGGAGAGTCCAAATGGAAAAACTAAGAATCAAATAGATTTTGTGCTCAGTAGTCAACGTGGAATTGTGGAGGATTGTTCTGTCATCACGAAAGTCGATATAGCAGTGACCATAGGATGGTAGGAGCAAGGATACGGATAGACAGCAAATTGCAAGACTGGAAATTCATCAAAAACCAAGAGAAACAACTCAAATTCTTAAAAAAAACTTTGAAAGAGAGGAAATTGGACTTCCAACTGGAGTTAAAAACCGATGATTGTCTGGACATTGAAGAAGTGGATCTAAGATACAAAATATGAGCGTATATCCAAAACAATATGGTCGTGCTAATGAAATAGCACCAAGGGAGAGAGAGATAAAGAAAAACAACTGGAGGAGGACCAAGCCAATTGAAGGAGCTTGATAAGAAGAGGAGGGAACTCAGAGAAATAGAGAACACATCACTCACCAGAAAGTAGAATACTCTGAACTAGTTTAAAACAGTAAGAAAGGGAGGAAGAGAACGGACTCAGACGGAGAAAAAAGGAGCCAATCGAAACCATCCTTGAGAGTGGGAAAGGACCAAGCAGATACCAAATGACAGAGAAAAAACAAGAATAAGTCAAATGAAACGAAAAGATGGAGGACATCACTACTGACAGGGAAGACATTTTGAATATATGTGCAGATTTTACCAGAAGCTGTCAGTTTTCCAAGACAGTGGATACTACTGGTAAAATATAGTATAGTCCAGAGATATCACCCTGATGGACTCTGAAGTACCAGATATCACAACAGGGGAAGTGGAAACAGCAATAAAAAACAGATGAAAGATTATAAGGCACCGGGCACAGTTCATCTTTCAAGCGACATACTTATAACTAGGAGGGAGTGAAAAATTTACAACTGGTTAAACTATACTAACCAAATCCTCAGAAGCAAGACAAGTGTTGTGAAAGGACGAAAGCAAAATTATTATCCTCACAAGGAAAGGAGCATTAAGGCAGACATTCAAAAAATTACCGGCCAATATGCATACAAGAGTTTCACCAGAATATTGCAAAACCGTATCCAGAGAGTACTAGATGAAAAACAAAACGAGGAGAACAGCAGGATTTAGAGGAGGATACTCAACTATGACCTCTTCATGCCTTGATGAGCTGATTGAGACGGCAAATTGAGCATCAGCTAAACTGTGTGTAGGGTTCATCGATTACGAAAACGCTTTCGACTCCGTTGAACACTCTGACTTGTTTGGTGCACTAAGGAAAACTGGAGTAAAATGAAACTTATGTTCCAATTCTAGAAAACATCTATACAAATGCAACTGCGTCAATCTACTTGGCCAATGATGTGCAAGACAATTCACATAAAAGGGGAGTGCGACGGGTGATACAATACCCAAAAATCGTCACACAGGTATGGGTTTGTTTCAAGCTTGACCTTGGAGAAACATGATATGAACATAGATGGGGAGTGGCTCACAGAACTAAGATTTGCCGATGATGTTGCTCTGCTTGACAACATCAGTCAAGGACACGGAGAGTCCAAATGCTTGAATACAGAAAGCTAGAAGATTGGTCTAAAATAACACCCAGGAAAACAAAATACATGACAAACTTTGAAACCAATGATCCATTGAAATTTACATGAAAAGATTGAAAGGGTGGAGAACTACAAGTAATCTTGGCCAGACTTAAAAATTAAAGACACCACAAAGAGGAAGTCCTTATAGGAATAAAGCTGCTGGTCGGGCTTTGGGCAGGTAAAAAGAGATTCTATGTGACAAAAACTACCACTTTCCTTCCAGAAAGAAGGTATACAACCAATGTGTATTACCCCACAATGACATCGGCTGCGAACTGGTCAACCACCAAAACCTAGAACAAAAACTATAACAGCAACAGCGGCCATGGAGAGGGAATGATGCTAATGGATCAACCTGAGTGACAATTTAAAAGCTCATTGATAAAACCAAAACAAGTCCAAAGATGTCAAGAAGAAAATTAGAGAGGCAAAATGGAGGTGGCCGGCATGTCGCAAGGAGAGCATCAATAGGTTGGACTGTAGATCACCGAATGGCAACCTAGGACGGAAGCGTAGGCGGGGAAGACAGAACATAGATGGAGAGATGATATCACACATCTTGTATGGGCACAACTTGGACAAAGTGCACAGGACCGACGAAGGAGGCTATTACATGAGGAGGGCTACAGCCGCCATTGGGTTGAAATAGCCAGCAAGGCAGGTGTCAAGTCTACAAGGAGGGACAAAAGCATTCAATATTGGGTTGGCGATAGTAATAGAAAATTCCATGTGACTGGTGTGAATCTAAATTCATGACACTGACAGAAACTAGTTTCACTAATGATGTCACTGGTAGTGGTATTCTTTTTCTGGCCTGTTTATTGGAATGGAATGTCACGTAAGATTTGTAGTAGGTTTATCAACTCATTTCCTGGGACCTTAACGACCGTACTCAATTTGATGTTCACTCCGCACCAGTCATAATTCATGTGGGCGTTCTCAAGGATCATACGGGTGTCATTATTCATGGTCTAGATGAATGACATCACAAACATTACGTTAACTAAAACTCATTCCTATTGCCGACGTCACAAAATCTTACTCTCAAATCAACATGAAATTCACTTATTTAAACATAAATCAACGAAACTACCATGAATACTGATGGTTCGGTGCGAATAAACCCAGTCTATGGCTGGTATTCTCAATGCCACCAATTCGAACACAACAACACAGTTACCTTTGACAATCAATCTTTTTCGCAAAGTTCACACACTTAGTTCTGGGTATTACCATCGATGACAAAGCTTCACCTGGAACCATATACATCAAATCAGAGGGCACATGTGGTCCAGTGGATTACAACGACCGCCCTAATGATCCAAAGGTCTCTTGGGTTAAATCCCATGAGGCCAGGGGGTTGTGCCTTGGGCAAGGCACTTGACCTCGCTTGCTTCTCTCCCACCCGGTGCCAAAAATGCGGAGAAGCTGTTAGGAATATTGTCATTGAGCGCCGCCAAAGGTATGATATGTGGGCATTGTAAGGCAGCGGACATATTCTAGTGGCAGCGAAATAAAAATAAATGAAAGCGTTTGATACATTGTGAAGGCGCTATATAAAATGTCGACATTTATTTTATGATGAAGGATCACATGCATGTCCTTTGTTTTCTGTTTTGTATTCAGGAGCCTGTTTTTGGGAAATCAAGTTACTACTTGCCCAAAAATTGAGTCCATTGGCCACACTTAAGAATTATGTCCCGACGTAGGAACTGTAAGTACTTAACCAAATATTTAAACCCTGCTACTACTAGTATATACGACGTATTTTATCACAGGCACTACAATACAGACAAGGCCTATTTATGACGGGTAGTTTGATACATCTTTTTTTTTTAGTGCGGAGTACGCACGTGACTTTTCACTGACCTGACTTGTAATTCGGCGAGACATGGGGTAATACCTGACATTAAGCCATCCAAGTTAAGTTAGTTCCTCGGCTTAATGTATTAGATTTATTAGATAAGTAAACGAAACATAATCACGAGATTAATATTGATGATGCTCATATCGATTGTGTAATATAACCAAGGTTATAATTCTCAATTATTGCCAAAATGACGGGAGTGTAATTCGACCTATTTTGCATAGTTGAGTTCTTAGAATCTATCATATTGCTTTTGGAGCACTATTACGGTATAATGCTAGCACCGACTTAGAAGTTTCCCCTGCCAAACGTATTAGAAAGTCTTAGTTTGCACAAGAAGCGAAGGGAAATCAAACTCAGGACCATTTATACAAAATCAATGCTATTAAAGGGAAAACCTGTCCTATAAAATAAATTCAGACACACTAAATACATGTTGATTTTCTAATCTTTAATAAACTCGAAGGTGTGAGTTTTGGACAATTCTAGATAGGTAAAAATGCTTAAGTGCTATTTTGATACAATGACATCACGCTCTCTAATCTATTTGACCTGGCGTAAGCAAAATTAATTTCCAATCATAGAGAGTGCACTAATTAGAGGATCTTTCAACCTTCACTCATGCATAAACTATAACAAAGGTGTTAGTTCCCGTCGTATTCCTCATTCAGATCCAATTTAATACCGACTCAAGACTTGTGCTATTGAAAGTGTGACCCATCTTTATGCTTACATATCCAACATGCATGTCGTTCTTTCGATTTAGAAAAGTCTCCAGAATTTGAATGACTTTACCATTCCCGGCAAGACGGCCGCTAATCCGAAAGGTGGAAAGACCCTAGTATGGATTAACAGCTATCTCAGAGGTTGAAGTCATCTATGAAAAATGCATCACATTGTTTTGAACCTGGACCACATTATATATTTTTGTTCAGTGAGTGTATGTTTGGCCATCAAAGATGGCTGCTAAACCTTGAACGGGCATTCTCTGTTTGAGGTGGACGTGATCCATGAACAATGCATTCACCTGCCTTGGACACCGGCCACATTTTATATGTTTATTCAGGAATGTATTATTTGACCCTCAAGGTGGCTTATATTGCGAAACACGGAGCACTTCTATAGACATGGTATGCAATTCACAAGCGACACACTGAGAGTGTTGTTAAAGGGTAAGGGTTAGGGTAGGGCTTAGTTTGAGTATGGTACGAATTCGGATTAGGGTTAATATTTATAATGGAAATATAATACTTATGTTTGGGTAAGGTAAGGGATTAGGGTTAGGTTACGCGGTTTAGGGTGTGGGATTGGGTAAGAGTTAGTATGGGGTTGCCGATCGGCAACGGGAAATAGGTACCGCCTAGGCCTACTATGAACATGAAATAATCCAACGAATGCTCACGACCCACTATTTAGTTTAATGCCCCGGGGAACACTAAGCGTTGGTAAGAACTCAAACATGCGACTATTTTTAGTCAAACATTAATATCAGTGCCTACGACCAAAACCATGAGTTCATTTCAAGGAACAGGGATTTACGCTTTGCAAATTTCGCCATCATGCGAACGACAGCTTTCACTGATCTGCGGTTTAATTGGCTAGTGACAAGAAACGAACCAATGGGAAGACAGTACCTAAGTTATAGTCAACGTCATAAATGCGGCAACGAATGTTGTAAAAACAAAATGGCCCGAAAAAAAAAAATTTGGAATAACTACCTGCGGGGTTTCCTTGATACCAGTGATTTATGGCTGTGGTTATACATGACGTGTCGCCGTATTCCCCTGCTCTATATCTACTGATAGTCCCCCTACAGGAAATTACGCAGTGTATTGCCCGCCATTAATAACAAGCGGTACACAACACATAAGTGATAACTAGTGCCTTTTGTGATTATTCCAATGGCACACCCAGCGGTACGTTCGCCTAAGGGTACACGGTTCTCATCTCTCCTGCCATATCTTATGTTGAGAAGAATGTGGTTTCTTACGATTACTGGAATGACACAGAATCTTTGGCGACCGGAGTTCTTGATGACGCAAAACACGTGCAATATTTCCATCTGTGCTACATTAGTTCTCGCGTCACACCCGACCCAACTGGCAATAAAAACGCTCATTTTAGACCAGAAAATAGTTAACATTTTTCGGAAAACATTATTATTGCGGAGTATAATTTTAATAGAAGAAGAGTACGAAAAGGTACATACCAGGAAAGTAATAGATAGTTATCGTACGCAATTAAATGGTTGTAAGCACTTGTACTTCTTATTTTTTTAATATTATAAAAGAACAAACGGAAATTTATGGCGAAATGTTTTGTGTAACATTTGTGAGATATCAAACGAGGTAATATAAAATAACAGAAAGTAAAACGAAGGTACTGCAGATAGTGGTTTGCTCTCCCCCTGAAATAGGAACAGTTTAATTTATAAACAGTGAAGATTTCACTAAGTAGCCGTAGACCAATCAAAGTTTAGATCAATTACATGATTAGGCGTTTCACCCCAACGCCCAATACTTGCACTACTTGTTTGAGAACCTAATTATAGACTATTTAAAAATCACAATTGCTATTTGTATTTTGGGAACGAGTTGCCGAAATTCACGAAGAGAACTGTCCCAAACCACTATGTGGACCACAAAGATTGCCATGTATTTGCATGCACATATTTACAGGTTAATATTTCGAACGAAATAGTTTCAGTCCAAACTAGCGACAATATTTTCAATCGTCATTAACTTATGGAATACACTCGTGGTGTATAGGTTTCAACAAATTTCTGAAATCGGTTAAGAGGTGGCTTCAAATCACACCCGCTACCTGACCTGTGGTTCATAGCGGGTGGTCCGAATCTCTTTGTTTAAAAGCCAAACAAAGCAGGCGGAACCGACGAGCACCCGGTGGGCGAGGTTTGAAGCTGCTGTTCTATGAGAATTTACCGCAGTGATATTTTTACTGCTTCAGGAAGTCTTGCACAATAAAGCTCATACACACTACTCATTGTGTACATGAGCTTTATTCCGTCAGACTACCTGAAGCGATAAAAATATCCCAGCGGTAAATCTCTCATAGAATAATGGCTTCAACACTCAGCTACCGTTTGCTCGTTCATCAAATGAAAAATGTAACATAAAGAAACAGCGCTAAATACCCCGCCGTGAATTTTAACGTTTCGTTTCCTTTTCAACTGATTTCATTGAGAAATCTATTAGCTGTACCCTATGGTTGTTCCGATTTATGTGTATTGTGTTCTCTACTTGATATGAGAGCCTGGCACTTACATACACCCCATCAAGTACCGTGGGAAACAAACTTGCGGTTTTGATGGTAGACGCAATAATGCATGTTGCAAAGCCCTATTCAATACTGTGCTAATAAAGTGGTTAACCACTAAAACGGCGGTTTTTTGTTTTTATCTTGGGAATGAAATGGATTCGAGGGCTCAAATTTCAGGACGACAATGAGACAAATACGGCCTTTCATCTGATATCAAAATCGATACTACTTCCGGGTAAATCAGGGGGGTCCCAAAGACGATCGGAACACGCCCCTTTAAGTACGCTATTGTTGAGTATGGTAATCACCGTCTATTCCAAGCAAGGAAGTCAACAGATATTTGCACTGGTCATACCTGTTCAACCTTGTTGGCAGAGAGGTTGCGAAGAACCATAAACGTCTAACGTGAACACCTATTCTTACGTCTGTCTATTCAAAATCTTGTCACAGGAGAGTGATTGTCAATAGACATGCGTCAGAATAGGCGTTCCCGTTAGGCGTTTATGGTTCCTCGCAACCTCCCCAAACTTTGTCAGCGACCTGGTTTGAGAACATCGGGAGTCTTGAATCGTGAGAGAGGATTGCTTGTAACAACAATCTTGACACGCTTTTTTTTGTCGTACGGTAAAATCACCCCTCTCCCCTGGAACAAAGTTGAAACCTGAAATTGTGTTACAATGCGCCTAACAGTACTCAACATTGATTGATGGGGAAGGAGGAGGTTTTACTGATAAGCAAAAGCTTCTAGTTTGATTCCAAACAAGTTCAATTTCATACCTTTATAAATGACCTAATTATGCCAATGTACAAGAGCAACTTTTCACAAAGTTTGTGTCAAATAAATATGAACAACATTGCAGTTAGTTGATAGTAAGCTGTAGTTTGTCTTTCCACTTTCCATGAGTATAATAATGCAGTTAAAAGGCCTGTAGCACAGACTATTCATTTGCCCGATTAGGAACAATTTGTATTTAGATCAAACGTGGATTTCTTGGCGCTATAAATTCACACCTTGATATAAATTATATATAAATTTGATAATTTTTCATCCTTTTTATTCAATAACGTGGCGTTTTTAATATTTTAAAATTACAGTATAAGTATCGAAATAAACGGTTGCCCATATAGTTACATACAAATATTCATGTACCGCATTAGATGATTTCCTTTGACTTTAACACTTCTTAGCCACTCCTTAATTGAAGCAAGTCTGGCCATGTAAACTTAAGCTTGCGTCAGCACACGTAAGACAACCAGTACATCAAACCGTTCCGGGCCAATAGCTTCTTCATGATCTTAACTCGTCCCATGAGGGCACGAATAAGGCAGGACAAAATTAAATAATAGCTTACTTTCCCTCTATCCCACATGCTCCATTGGGACCGATGCTCATGATATGCTTTCCCACTACCGCTACCACATAGACTATTTCTTTAGGTTCGATCATTACATAATTATTGACATCATATAAATGTCATAGCGTGCTAAGTTAGCTAAGTCACTTAGCCTCTCAGGCCCTTTTGTTAATGAATTTTGATGCGCCGGACGTAAACAGCTTATTGACCATAACGGCTCCAAGTGGCTCTCAAGCTAAGGACCTCATGTACGTAAATATCAGTACTTCATAACATTGGAAAATAATGAACAGTATGAGTTATAACCGTCACTATTAAGACCGACGAACCGTGAAGGCTACTGAAATGCTTGGCTAACAGAGAATGTTTGTCTCAACGAACGAAACCTTTATAGAACCGATCGAATGATATAGAAGTCACAGGGTTAATTTGACACAACGTTAATAGAAAGCCAACCCTTCCCATTTAGGTACGTGAAAACCGGAAGATAATTTTAGAAGAGAGAGAAGAGAGAGCTTGTTCAGAACATTTTAAAAAAGTCCATGTGAAGCTATTTGCTCCTTAACCAGAATTGACATCAGACGACTCTATAGAAAGAATCAGCAAGTGAAATTCTAAGCGACAAATACTCTTAATGCGTTATTACAAGAGGGAAAGTAATTCAATTTTGTTCTAGTGTTGCCTAGATGATAAATTGTGCGGAAGGGGACACTAATTAGTTGTACCTCGGAATATGAAGAGTGTTCCCCGTAGACAATTGTGCAACTAGAGGGAAATTAGCTACACTTTTGATTCATCAACGCTGTCAGAATATCAGTAAAGGGTCACTGTTATCGTCGATTATTGTCTCACTCTGTTCGGCAACATGGGTATTTTACAAGCAAAATTCTACTCAAGAATTACGAGTGATTGATAGTCTCACTACGATTTCATGAAATAGCGATAAATTAGTAAACAGATCGGCTCTGCGTAGTGTAGTATTAACATTCCTCCATGCTCGTTAATAAAGATATCTAGCATTTTCCTTTGGAATACCAAAATCTGATGTGATGTACTTGTTCTGTTTTACGGGTGTAAAAAAGAAAGAGGTCGGATGTTGTCGTCTGTGAAGTGTTACGTGTAATCCGATTATCACGATATCAAACGGATCATGCCGTCCCGAACCATGATAAAAATGACCACAGTGTTAATTCTATGAAGTTACAGAAGAAGGGTGCGGGTGAACAAAAGATATCTCATTGTTCGACCCACGTTTTTGTATGAAATTGGAAAAGTAATTTTTGAAGGAAATTATGAAAACATTTGTATCAGAGGCTCATGATGATGCGCGTTGTTAACGAATGGCGTGGGTTCAATTCCTGATTCATCCAACAGACCAAGGAATAATCGGATCAATGGTCATTAGATCAGGCTACATTTTATTTCCTTTTGTAACAAATCTCTTACACTACACATAAAATCGTAACGCCTTAACTCACTACACTGCAAAAACTGGGGTGTTAAAATTTTAACACCAAGTCGGTGTCAAGCTTGTTGGTGTTAGTTTCTGGTGTTGAAATTTAGGATTTAACACCCCTCGCTGTTGCTGCATAATTTTAATTATGGATGTTGGTGTTCGGTTTTACGGGTTAAAAAGAAAGAAAGATGGTAGATGTAGGTGTCTGTGAAGTGTTACGCGTAATCCGATTATCACAACCGGATCATGCCGTCCTGAACATGAAATTTGATCAAAATGACCACCCACCAGGCGTGTGATTTTAGGGGGGACAAAAGAGTTCCAATTTAAACCACGTTTTCGTATGAAATGGGATAAAATAGTTTTTTGAAGAAGAAAAACATTAAAACAATGTAACAGTGGGCTCATGATTGAGTGTTTGTTAATGAATGGCGCGGGTCAATCCTGTCATCCAACAGACCAAGGCTATAAGCAGATCAATGTTCATTAGTCAGGCCTTAAATTTGATTCCCCTTTGTAACAATACTCTTACACTACACTTAAAACCATTGCAACTTCTTAACTATCAAGTAGTTATTAACCAAAACCTCAAGATCGTTGACAAGATACAAAACAATAATATAAAGTTAAAAAGAAACGATTTGATGAAAGTATTAAGGACCGTTATGCCAAATATGACGCATTCTGCATACTGTCGATAAAATGTCAAACATCCCAGCCCCACCTTATATTGTAAAGGGATTCAAATATGTGTGATACTGAAAAACAAAAATTGTTGTTGCGATCAATCGGAATATCACACATGTTCCAGGCAACTCAACTCAGGCCACAAGGCAAACCATGCTAGGCGTCACGTCGTGAGTCAGCCCCCAAAGGACAACAGATTGCACAATGCCTATGAATACGTGGCCTGTCACGCTGGGCATAGATCGTGTGTCCGCCGATATGATTCCTTGTTATGAGGAAGGTAGTATCAACTACCACTTTTGGTAATTCATAAAAATCACCCAGCTTCATTTTTTAAATGTCAGCTCCTTAGCCGAAATAAAAATATTGTAATGCCCCTGGATACGATGAACCATAGACTATGACAAACGTAAGTACTTAATATTGGCATCACACATTTGATAATTGTAAATATTTACATGGAAAGCCCCCGATGATGGACCGCATTTTACACCACCACCGACAAACTTCAAAATATCCTAGGTATCCAAAAAACGCTTAAAGAGATAATAAAACTCATGGGAAAGCTTACCCTGTCAGAAAATTTCGATCAATTAAATCCAAGAATTTCCTTACATTATTATAATACATTTTGACGAAAAAAGTAGATTACTTCAGAGCGGAGTTTGCGCATGAATTCTCAGTTTGCTCATGTATTGTGTATAATGAAGAGTTTATTCTAAAATCGTCTAAATTCATTTTTTAACATTGGGATACAATTATGATTTTCTTGATTGAATTAATTTTGTGCTAAATGAAATCTACCACAAGTAGAAGCTCACAGACATGAGAATGAACTTTCGGAAAAAATGAAAATGGGAAAAAAATTAAAAACCGCGTGAAATCTATCAAAAAATACCCGAAATCAAGTCTTCTGTGTTTTTCCTTTTTTCCAATAATAATAGGCTCTTTTGGGAAAAAATTCTGTGAAATCCACTTTCACCCTCAAAACTGAGACCGGACAGGGTATAGTGTGATGCTTGTTTGTTTTGTTTTAAAAAAAATAACTGTCTCAACTGATCCAGTACCAATATCCACGGTAATGAACGGGGTATTTGAAGGATTTAGCAGATTCCCACAAATATCTTTCGTACACAGAATCAACTTAGACAACATCATTCATATCAATTCCCTATTATGATTTATAAATTAATCATCTACCCGTTTACACTGTAAATTGTGGGAAAAAAAAAAAAAAAAAAAAAAAATCTGATGTGATGTACTTGTTCTGTTTTACGGGTTTAAAAAAGAAAGAGGTCGGATGTCGTTGTCTGTGAAGTGTTACGCGTAATCCGATTATCACAACCGGATCATGCCGTCCTGAACCATGATCAAAATGACCACAGTGTTGATTCTTAGGGTGGACAAAAGATTTCCCATTGTTAAACCCACGTTTTCGTATGAAATGGGATAAAATAGTTTTTTGAAGAAAACATTAAAACAATTGTAACAGTGGCTCATGATGCGTGTTGTTAATGAATGGCGCGGGTCCAATTCCTGGTTCATCCAACAGACCAAGGATATAATCAGATCAATGTTCATTAGGTCAGGCTACAATTTGATCCCCTTTTGTAACAATACTCTTACACTACACTTAAAACCATTGCAACTTCTTAACTATCAAGTATTTCTTAACCAAACTCTCAGAGATCGTTGACAAGATACAAAAAAATAATATAAAGTTAAAAAGAAATCGATGAAAAGTATTAAGACA
Source organism: Ophioderma brevispina (assembly GCA_023653785.1). Lineage (NCBI taxonomy): Eukaryota > Metazoa > Echinodermata > Ophiuroidea > Amphilepidida > Ophiodermatidae > Ophioderma > Ophioderma brevispina. The sequence goes on along the minus strand of JAMKCH010084425.1, from coordinate 41,431 downwards.
GTTATGCCAAATATTGACGCATTCTGCATACCTGTACGATAAAATGTTCAAACATCCCAGCCCCACCTTATATTGTCACATTGATTAAATATTTGTGAATACTGAAAAACAAAATTGATCAATCGGAATATCACACATGTTCCAGGCAACTCAACTCAGGCCACAAGGAAAACCATGATAGTGGTCACGTCGTGCGTCAGCCCCAAAGGACAACAGATTGCACAATGCCTATGAATACGTGGCCTGTCACGCTGGGCATAGATCGTGTGTCCGCCGATATGATTCCTTGTTATGAGGAAGGTAGTATCAAACTCCACTTTTGTGTAATTCATAAAAATCACCCAGCTTCATTTTAAATGTTCAAGCTTCCTAGCCGAATAAAATATTGTAATGCTCTCTGGATACGATGAACATACGACTATGACAAAGTAAATTACTTAATATTGGCATCACACATTTGATAATTTGTAAATATTTACATGGAAAGCCCCCGATGATGGACCGCATTTTACACCACCACAAACGTCAAAATATCCTAGGTATCCAACCGATTTAAAGAGATAAAACTCATGGGAAAGCTTACCCTGTCAGAAAATTTCGATCAATTAAATCCAAGAATTTCCTTACATTATTATAATACATTTTGACGAAAAAAGTAGATTACTTCAGAGCGGAGTTTGCGCATGAATTCTCAATTTGCTCATGTATTGTGTATAATGAAGAGTTTATTCTAAAATCGTCTAAATTAATTTTTTAACATTGGGAGACAATTATGATTTTCTTGATTGAATTAATTTTGTGCTAAATGAAATCTACCACAAGTAGAAGCTCACAGACATGAGAATGAACTTTCGGAAAAAATGAAAATGGGAAAAAAATTAAAAACCGCGTGAAATCTATCAAAAAATACCCGAAATCAAGCTGAAAATAAATGAAAATGCGTGAAAATTGATTTCTCTTTGTGATTTTACAAAGTCTTCTGTGTTTTTCCTTTTTTCCAATAATAATTAGATATAGGCTCTTTTGGGAAAAAATTCTGTGAAATCCACTTTCACCCTCAAAACTGAGACCGGACAGGGTATAGTGTGATGCTTGTTTGTTTTGTTTAAAAAAAAATAACTGTCTCAACTGATCCAGTACCAATATCCACGGTAATGAACGGGGTATTTGAAGGATTTAGCAGATTCCCACAAATATCTTTCGTACACAGAATCAACTTAGACAACATCATTCATATCAATTCCCTATTATGATTTATAAATTAATCATCTACCCGTTTACACTGTAAATTGTGGGTTTAAATCCAAATTCAAACATTAATTGTCAGATTGCCTTATCGTCCTTAACAAGGTGGATTCCATAGTATTTAAGACTAGTGCACAGAATATTTGCCCACTCGTTCCATTGTCATAATCTTGATGAAATATTGCTTAGTGTTTTAGATTTATGACATAAATAACCAACAAAAGGTTTTAAAAATATATATTCAAGCTACAAATTACGGCAACCATTAACAACGATACAATTACTTTGTGTTGAATTAAAGATTTATAGTAACGATATTTTGTATCCTCTAAATTCTATGTGAAATCTAACTCTTTTGATTGATAAACAAAATATCACTCTAATGAGTGCAATCTGGCTCGCTTTAAAAGCGAAATTCACTCTGAAAACAGGCAAAATTCACTTTAAAAGTTTGCCCCATTTTTTTACTTATTTGGAGTGAAATTGTACTGAAGAGAGTGAAACTGCATGGTCGTGCTGTTGGTCCGTGGACGCGCTCAATGTGTTCAGAATTTAACCAACAATCATTTGTGTTTATCGACGTATGAATAGTTTTTTGTTCACTTAAGTCAAAATTGTAAAAATTCTGAATAACCGTAGTCATATTTAAAAGCACCTCGAGAATTGCATTCAAACGATACTAGTGTCTAGTCTTGGCTTACTGGTTCTTGACAATAGTCTTCGGATTTTCTTCAAAGCCGTCTAATAATAGTGAAACCTTCATGTCTAGTAGTGAAGCCTTCTTATCGTGGGTGGCAAAAGCATTATCAAACATGCTCAGACTTTCTATACGAATACATCTACCGGTGTATCTTTTTGTACTAAAAGAAATCGAAAACAAAGCGAAAGAAAAGAAATACAAACAAACAAAAAGCAGAAATACTGATTGAGTCTGGCTAGAATAGCTCGACAAATATCGGTATCCTTTAACGACCGACCGACCTTACTACCTTTTATTCATTCCGTATTATTCCTGGCTTTAGCCATGATCGAGAATAAGCTTCCAAGCACATTCAATAAATCCGATTGATACATATTTATCCAACATGGTGTTTGGCGCATGTGAAATGGGCTGTAATTCCAGGAGGAATTCGCCGCATCGAGCAAGATTGCCTGAAATTTGCATGGTCTTATTCACAAAAATCCAATCGCTGCACAATCTGACCCGTCCCATATTTTGTTATCAAAGTGACATAGTTTTTTCTTCATCTTCTTATCCAGATTTTTTTCATGAATGATCACATAACTGTCTTGTATTATATTTTCAAACTCTATGGGTACAACTAATATATCAATGACAAACAAAGCTCGAGATTCATATCTATCATGACTATCATTCTACGCACAGTCACATGGCATTTATTTTGGTTGTTGTTATGAACTTGTTTGTACTTTTATGAGAGAATATTTTCAGTAGAAAAAGAAGTACAGGAATTGCAAGTAATGCTTGACACAAATGAAAAACATGCTTCAAATGGCCTAGCCTTCCAAAGATTTGGAGTGGAACAAAAAAAAAACACACTTTCGTTAAATCCTAAGTGTCATTTTCTTAACTTAATTTTAGCAATGACTAATTTAAAATAGACTCAGTGTCGCATTAGATGTGACGCGTCTTTAGCATCACACAAGTAATGTGGTAGGCAATTCCCATGTGAAGCTTCTTCTTTATCGAACAGTACATCGTAAGGCTCTTGAACGAAACGAACGTTCCCCTCAAAACCTCCCAGCGTGTACCGATGGCATGTTTGCAAGATATTTATTTGTAAAATTCGTGTAGAGTGAGACATTTGCAACTGCTAACATTTATTTTATGACTGACTGTCTCCGTAGCGACTTTTTGTCGAGCTATTTTTGTAAACTTTGTTTCAAATTGCTTAAAAATAACTATTTTATTTTACAAGTAACTCCAACTTTGGTTACGACAAATCTGTGATAAACTGCTTCAAGCAGAACTAATTTTGTTTTAGAGGAGAGCCAAACTAAAAGTTGCGTGAGTTGTGAGAAACATTTATGCTTGAAAATTTCATTTCCGAAAGGAAAGCAGTAGCCAGATTACTCACGAAACATAATATCTAACAAACTTTGTTTTGTTGAAGAGTTTCAAACAGATTCGTTACGAAGCAAACAGAGAGATACAAACAGTTGGTAAATAGTAAACCGAGAGGTAATATTATGAACATCTGGCGCTGTATTACTTAAGTAAGGTAAGTGAGAAATGTTGGCAACCACTCGCACCTGCTCCTCGGCCATTGATAGGGATCCTCACGGGATTTTCCTTGCAGCCTTGCGGTAAAAGTTCAACTCATTAAATACAAAATACACAGGTGTGTAACTTTGTATTATATATAGTAAATCATTCAAAAAATCTGAAATACGGTGTGCTTTCTTGTTCTCATCGTGTTATCAATTATTTGTTTAGGACGACTGACATTAAAGGTCCATGGCCCGATCGCTAATAGCCTCGTCCCCAGAAGCCCAGATTTTACCGGAAGTGGTCGAAATTTTGGTATCAGAAGAAAGCTACTATTTTTCTAATTTACCCTGTGAAATCTTAGGGCTAAATAGTGTTTGGTTTGGGAGTTACGAGCGAAAGTGTACTCCATTTTGGTCGACCAATATTAGTTTTACACAGTACTCTATGGGCTCACAAAATCACGTTTCTATAGCTGTCACATCAAAACGGATTGAAATATCGGCACGAAACTTTACAGATGGGGTTTTTGGGTGAAGGCCATTCTATCAAGATGAGCATTTCATATGATTAAATCGGACCATCCCCCTTTAATTTAGCCTGTGGTTTAAGTTGTAAAGCACCTGAGATTCGTAGGAATCTAAGATTGTATTCCAAATGAATATCATACACAGGTGCTGAAAGTGTTTTTAGCGAAGAACATTGAATGGGCAGAGACTATTGACAGCTTACAGCTAGTACGCTAATAATGCACACTTTTTGATTGTTTAATTAATTGAAACGCACAGCAATTGTCTTCCAAAGACCTGTGTTTATCGGCGTAATTAAGTGAAACACGCAATAAAAATTCGCAGTGTTTTTCAATAGCATTCAAGCTACAATAGGTCATTATTCTAAGCTAGAGATGTTGATGCCCATAGATTTCTAACTGACCATGTCATTGCTTATTTTTCACACAAGACCGTGTGTTATAAATGGGACCCTGTATGTGACAATGTCTTCAATTAATGAAATAAACATAGATTTAATGATATTAGGTCATAGTGTTTCAATGTATAAACTTTGATTTTGAACTACTTATTCTTGGTCGGTGAACATCGCCGCCGCCCACCACCACTCAAAGTACGAGGCTACTTTCCAACCCGATACGAGGCTACTTTCCAACCCGTAATATGCCATCGTGGAAAGGTAGGGATCATTCCAGTTTAAAAACTTCCTGCAGTGGGCTGATAGAACAATTGACAACGAAGAAATCATCATCGTGTCTATTTTTCTCACATACATGCATTCCCTTTCAAGTTGCTAAGGCTGTTGCCCCCCCTTGCCACAAAGTATTTCGAGTATGTAAAGGTTGTTCACTACAAGCCTCTCCGGATTTCTTGGGTATGTTACTTAGACTTCACAATTAATTCTTGTCAACCTATTTTTTTTTTCTGACTTTCAGTTGTCACAGCAAATAAAGGTAACTTGTATTGATACTCAGCCACACCATTGGTGTAATTCCTGACACGCAAGATTTTGAAGTGTAATGTCAAACTTGAGGGATCGTGTCTTGAAAAGCAAAAAACCTCTCTTCACTGTAATTGTTTGATTTTCAAAAATGATTAATATCAAATACAAAACACGTCACCTCCTAAAAGCGTGTTCCTATTTGATGTTTGAAAATTCTGGTAAGATTATACAATGAAAGACGCCAAACAATTGGCAAATAGTAAAACGAGCTCTAATATTGTATACATCTTGGTGCCAAATTACCAAAGTAGGGAATGTGGGGAATAAAGCAGATCCTCGCACCTGCTCACGGACCCTTGATAGGTATTCTCCGGAGACGCCTTTGCCACGCAGAATTTCGTTGACATCGCGATCGTGCTACAAGTTGTACTTTTGGAAATCAATAAAACACCTCTATCAAATAGATTCCCTCGATATTCAGATATATGCCACTATTTGATTTTCTCTCCATTTTACAATTCCCAATTCACTAAAGGAAATATCAAACGCTACATGTGATACTACTTAGAGGTCCGGGTTATTTTCTTCAGTCATTTTCTCGTAGTTCTGCAAAATGATTACCTGCTTTTCAATCCAGCTTGCAAGAAAAAACTTGTAATCATTAATGATGCAATGGTATACATATGGCGCTTATTGTTTTAAATGATAAACAATTTTAATCTTTTTATTAGTTGAAACTCTATCAAAATGCAACACATTTAAGGATTCTATCCATTTACGGCTGAACTCGTCATACGCGTCATGCAGCTAGTTTGGAAGAAAAGGAGAATGTTGGTGGTATTTGTTACTAAATTGCATCTTCAAACTAATTCCGTGCATTATATATCTGTATTATTATTATTATTATTATTATTATTATTACAGAGCATTCCACAAGGAACGGAGCGCTTCACAAACACAAAAGTGAATATACAAAACAAAAGAGAAACATGTTAACGAGGAAAAGATATGACTTAAGGAGGCGTATGCACTACTTTTTCCCAAGCGAGAACAAGTAGTGCATACAGATATATAATGCACGGAATTAGTTTGAAGATGCAATTCGTGCATTATATATCTGTATGCACTACTTTTTCCCAAGCGGGAACAGGTAATGCATACAGATATATAATGCTCGGAATTAGTTTGAAGATGCAATTCCGTGCATTATATTATCTGTAAGCACTACTTGTTCCCAAGCGGGAACAGAAAACCTACCTGCTACTAACTATCCACAGAAGACTTCGCCATTTAAGAACTTACATCACAAAATTAATTATCAGTTGTTCTCAATGGATTGTTCACTACAAAGGTTTTACCATCATAACTAGTCACGGAGTACGGTAAAGACACGTTCTTTCAACATATTTATTCAACATTCATGTTGAAAAAAATTGGAAGAAAGTATTGACCGATTGTAAAGCTACGTTGCAGCAGAAATATTTTTATCAAGACAACTATTGTACTAAGTCGCCTTTTGAATAGCGTTAAAGAAAGCAAGCCAAATTGGGTTCACCATTAACAAAACAAAACAAAACATTCTAGGAACAGGGGATAGAATCCAAATTACGACTGATAGAAATTTAGAGGCAACCGGTTGATGACGGGCAAACCATATAAAACGCAATCGTATGGCCAGTACATAAACAAGATAACATATAGAATAGATTCATATAGGAAATGACAAAGAATTCGGTATGCTTGTTTTAGCATGTAGGTTTTATGATACTAATTACGGTCTTCTTCTTATCGTATCCAACACAGTGGTTCTCGAATATAATCCATACAATGCCTGGCTCCTTCACAGAATTCTGCAAGGTCCTTATCTCTGCATTGTTGCTCCAACAATGGGCAGACCAAAGATGTTCCATTGTCTGTGGTGCTTTTTCACAATCACAGGTAGTGTTCTGATCTGCTTCCAGTAGCCCGACTTCTGCAAGGAAACCTTAGGATCGGCCGATTCTGGTTCTCAATCTGTTGAGACATCGCCATTCAGCCCAGGAGGAGTCAGCTCCAGGTGGAAAATGCTCACCAGGTTCAATACCAATAGATGTTACTTGATTGATAGCATGTCTTTCTTTCCACAACGCGACTCTCTTAAACTCCTTACAGATTGTTTCAAGGTGTTGGACTTTGCTTAAGAAACTCTCTCTGGATTTAAGGCGGTTAGCAGCTGGTCTCTGTCCGGACATAACTAAGGTGCTTCACATTAGATACTTGGCAGCTACGCTCTTGCATGCTCGCTACACTACGATGGATGTCTGGTGGAGTAATTCCAGCTAGGATGTATAAGTTGTCGGTTAGAGTTGGGCGAAGACATCCTGCGATAAGTCGGCAGGAGCCATTTAACGCTGGATCAAGCTTCTTGGTATGGGTTGATCTTTCCCATACAGGGCAAGCATACTCTGCACATGAGTAGCACAGGGCAAGTGCCGTCGATCTTAAGGTACGTGGGCGAGCACCCGATCTTGTACTAGTGAGTTTGTTCAAGATGTTATTGCGTAAACATACTTTACTCTTCGTCTTCTTGATGTGGGCCTTATAAGAGAGAGTCCAAGGTAACTTCTAGGTAGAGAGGATTATCGCAGTGCTCCGGGGGTGTTCCTGACCAGGGGTTCGTCCGCGAAACTCAGTCGTAAATCTACGTGCATACTATGTCATGCCTGAGTGGATCAACTTATCCAAAGCACTGTGTAACTGGTATGAAAAGGTCTATTATGTAGGACATACGCATGAGTTAGTATACACGTAGGGTTACGCATGAGGTTCGCGAACGGACCCCAGGTTATTTTATTAAGCTGACGTTTGGCTCCTCGGTTGCGTAGATGGAAAGCACACACCTTTGTCTTGGATGGATTGTGCACGTAATGGTATGGGGTGTCCTCATAAAAAAGAGTTTATCCAAAGCTTTGAAGGACTCTCCTTCGACAACTGTGAAGTCTGCATTCTGGCGCTAATTCCAAGACTGGTCATGGCATAGATAAAACGACAGGTTCCTGCAATGCATCGGTTGGTCGGTGGTATAGATGTTAAATAGGAGAGGTGCGAGCACGATCCTTTTGGGATAGTCCATTCTTGAGCATACGACCATCGACTACTTCTTCGCTCTTAATGAACAAGCACATTTTGTTTGCAAGCAATTCCTTTGATGAACTAGTCAAGCGGATGTCTTGGTGAGTTCCAGAATCTTATAGAGTAAGCTGATAGATCGACGAACAAACTTCAGTTTACCAACCGTTCTCGGAACATCCGAGAACGGATGTGTTGAGTTCGGTTGCGTACTGGTGTGTTGCTTTGCCTAGATGGAAACGCTTGTCTGGTATCAGGTATTCGTCTATGGTGTAATTGCGTTGAGCAAGAGACGTTCAAAGAGTAGGTTATGACTGAGGAGTGATATTGGTTAAATAAAATCTTGGGGGATAGATGGATTCTTTCCCAGGTATAGGAGTGCAAAACATGTCTTTTCTCCGGATCTTGGGACCTCTGGAAAAGGCAGCAATGTGAACCAAGAACTCACTCATAGCTAATGGGCCGAAGTTTTTCAGTTTGCTCAGATGAGTGTTGTCAGGGCCTACTGGCTTTCCTGGTTGAAATTTAGCATACCGGTTTCAGTCGTCCATGTTGAAGGGTCTAATTACGGTACACGATATATTGACAACGACAAACCTACATGGCGATATATTGTATTAAAGGACAGAAATAGATTCAGAAAGTGGCACAGACAGAGAAAAGCAAAATCGCAGACAAGTTGACGAGGGTATGGTTGTGTGGGCACAATTAGACACACTAGCCATGACGGAATAAAGCAAAACATAAGAAATGGATGGCGTAAACCAAAATATACCTCAGTTAGCCCAGACAGACAAACAGATAGAGGTATGAAACAGACTCGAGTTAACCTAAAAGCATTTGGCTGACATGATAATACATGTAGTAGTTTAAATAAAATTGTAATACCCAAATTCATGAATTTTCATTAGCATTGTGCAAATTCACACGCAGTAATTTCTATCAAACTACCTTTCAAAAAAGTCGGTCACCCACAAATTTTAAAGTAAATTCCCTTGATTTCTCTCGATTGCATACATTCTTATACCTAGTTCGTTGTTTTTCTTTAAAAGATACAATAGCTCTTCCAATGCAACATAATGCTTCTTATCATCAGCATGTAGCAAATGTGCTTCCAGTCTAAAATGTGCAGTAAGTCATACTGCAATGTAATTCGAACGTCATTTCAGCTGTATAGTGCATGTAATATAAAACCAATAAATTACTTTGGAACCTTTTTTTCATTCTCATCGAAATATCCGAAACTATTTTTTGCCCTTAACTTCATTACCGTTATGGTAACCTAAAACTCTAGCTACTAATACGAAGTAAAATGACACGCAATGCTAGTTAAACAATTTTGGTATCAGGGAAATGAATTTCTATCGAGACGCGGTTGCTTGTTTGAAATGATATTCCGGTTCTGACTTCGTGGGTAGTTTAACCAAGTTAAAACAACGCTGTATGTAATTAACTAGCAACAGCGGGAAATTCCCATTTAAACGGTTTGTTTCTGGGCTTACGGCCTATCCTTCCATAAACACACGTTTGTATTGGTTTACTCAATTAATTAGATCGGCAATTACGTTCTCGTGTCAACGTCTGATAGCGAATCCTCGCCGAATGGTTTGTATAAGGAAGATCGGTTACTATACACATTTTGCGAGTATGATGATTTAATTAATCTTATTTCTGTATGAACTACAACTGAAGTTGTGATTCTTATTACCATTGGAAACTTAGACGCCCGCGAGGCTTCGTTGTGCTTTGATATACCACACCAAAGATCGTATTGAAATGCGTGCAGCATGTGGAGTTGACCAAATATAAGCGCTTAAAAAAACAAAATACGCAATATGAAACCTAGCGAAGAAAATTGTATCTGTTATCCAACCAGGCTGTGAGCCAGGATGACGTTTCCAGTTAAGTCTAAAATGTTTCCGACACTTTGTCAAAGTGTAAGAATGCAATGTTGAAAAGGTAGCTGTCGCATGTATTAAAAACGTGGAAAGAACTGGCTACTGTTTACAAACAAAGGGAGTGAAAGACCACAACTATGGTTGTAGAAAGGGCCGAACATCTAGAATGGAATATTCTATATAAAGAGGGGTAGAACAGAATGGTTGAATGAAAATATTACAGCGGACTGGCGCAGTCTTATCAGACAGAAATATAGATTTAATACCGGGGCCACTTGTATTCAAGGGTGGATATGATGCGTGAACATTCCAAATGCACCCTAAACAAGTATTTTCACCGATTAAACAATACCCAAACAAGTATTTTGTCGATTTGCTACACTAAAAGAAGTATTTCTGTAAGTTTGCTGCCCGAAACTCGAATATACATTTATTATCTTGCTCAGTCTTTACAATATTTTTGATCTCCGCTTAATTTGAGTATTACAAGTACTCATCAATTTCAGGATTTAGAAAAAAACATGTCCTTTTTTCGCACACTTTGCTGTTTTTGACACCCTAATCATGTACGAAAAAAGATGTTGGAACAAAAGATACCCTTTTTACGCGTTTTCTTGTTCACGCATCATATCATCCTTTGAATACAATGGCACCCTCATTTAGGTGATATGGAGACCAATTGCCACGTTCGGAGAGACAGACAGAGAGCAATAGAAAACAGAGAAAGGGAGACAGACGACAGACCAGCACAAGCAAAGACAGAAAGGAAGAACGACAGACAATTGAAAATACAGTTTCAGAGATACTTAGAGGCAGAGAGAAACGAACAGTAGGAGAGACAAGGATAAAACAAATTCGAGTTCTACTTAAACTCACATGAATACCATTATTTTGGTGAAGGGCAATAACGAATATATCGGGGAAGTTACATTGTCTGTCCTTTATGATACACCCTGTACAACCCGGTGTGAAAGCAAATATAGTCCGGCAGGAGCCCTAGTCCGGGGCTCCATATACGAACAGGAGTAAAGCGTGAAACTATGTTTCGTTAAAGTCCACTGAATCGATTGCCCGATTGTGCACCATTGTTTCCGCTATGATACGCCGCCGATACTTACTTCTACTACATGTATATTATTTTCAACAGCTTGCAAACTGTGAAACGACGCACAACCCGTGCATTCCAAATGACGCTTATTACCCAAAGTGCACAAACGAAATAATCTGGGGTTTCAGCTATGACCCACTTTTCAATAACGACGAGCTGAAGACTAACAGGCAATTTTAATAGTCAATCGTGGTGTGTACGTTTTGTACTGATTCAATATCCATATTATTTGAGTGCATAATTCACATTATCCGAGTCAACTACCGTGTACTCTCGTATTCAAGGGTTATCAGCCGATGAGAATAAAAGTCCCAACGAATAACATAATAAGTACACAGATAAATAAACTGTCGCAAAAAAATCGTTCTACTGCACTTTTTCCCTAGATAAGTATTAATAAATATGCGATATATTAGTTATCTGCTCACGATATTCAACAGCAAGACTTAATTAGATCAGTCACCCAATATTTTTCTTAGTTAAATATATTTAATAATTTGAATATTAAATTAGTCAAGGCTACAGATACATTGATAACTTATTGTTTTTTCTTCTTAATGTTTGGATATATGGTATGAGTTCGCTGTGCATAGCAGTTTTGATTTTGGATTGTCTTTATTTTGGTAAGTGTTTATCTTACCATATGTTTCTTGTTCTTCCTAATGTAGGCAAAGCTTCAAGGACTTTTTGGTAATCCTTATCCCATGGTTCCAATCGACAAGATTTCTCATGCGTGTATCAACTACTTATTACAACTTCTCCCAGAACAGAAATGATTGATAACCGTCCTGTTTTATTTGGAAATCACATTTTCCCAATGTCGATCATAACAAGTTGCGTGATATCAGAAAGCCCCAAACTGAACATCACTCAGTGGGCGTAACCGGGGGGGGGGGGGGGCAAATTAAATCAATTAGTTCCCTCAGAAAATGCCTCGGCACCCTTTCTGTCCCTCCCCATTTGCCAAATGGCTGGTTTACGCATCACACATATCCTATTCAAACGTGTCTCCCGAGTCGACATCTCGTGACGTTGAGGACCATATGCTGTGCCTCTTTTTGACCCATACCAAAGCATGAGCCTCAGGAAACAGCTCTGTTAGTCAGGGCCGTACGCAGGATATTTTTTTTTGGGGGGGGGTGCGGGACTTCGAACAAGTGGACCTTTTTTCGAAAAAAAAGTGGACATTTTTGGTAAAGTTAACCTGGTCTAGCCGATCTAAAATGGTCCTTTTTTTTGACTTTTTGACATTTCATCACCAAAAAGGGTGTACTTTCTTGTCAAAATTGCTCTAAATTTTTTGGACCTTTTATTAAAAAATCGGCAAAAAGTCGCCCCTTTTCACGGTGGAATTTGGGGTCAGACCCCCCTGCGTCGGGCCTGCTGCTAGTCCAAGATATAGAAAACACTCGGAAATAAGCCATAGACGTGTTAGGTAAGTTTTCCGATTGATGTAAGGAAGCAACAAGTCCCCGAGAGTCCCCTTGTACTTTTTGAGGTATAAGGCGGGTAAAGTTTGTACAGGGCGTCAAATTCTAAAATGCTCCCTTAACGTTGAATGTCATACAACGTTATGTCATGTTGTAAGATAAAAAGTAAAATCTACATGCGATTTTGATTTATTAGCTATGGGGAATAACTGTTCAAGTCATAGTGGGGGTAAATGTTCAGAATGCTCGAAATTGTTTCCAAAAGTTATCAGAATTGGCTCGTCTGATTGGTTTATAAACGTACACTATTTCATCAAGATTTATTCTTACGAATCCCAACAGTGAAGAACCACTCTACTAGGGGTGTCCCTCGAAGCTGACCAGGACGGCTTGGAAAAATCAGGGGTTACACCACTCTTCTCGAAACTGACTGTGCTCTTACATTTACAGTTATGGCTCTCTGTACATAGGACCGACGGGGCTTAACTTCCCTCCGAATACAACGGGAATTTCATGGTTCATATTGCCCAAGCCCAAAATGAACCCGTGGACAGCGAACTGCTATATACAAATTAAATCCAGAATTAATATCCTAATTAAATCCCAGCTTGGGCCACTGGGATTTGAACCGGGGACCCCTGACCAAAGGAATACCTAAACCAGTGGGCCACACTCTCCTAATACATTTCTTGCATAGTAACTGGGCTTATTATGACAGGTTGCTACCAAGGTTCTCTGCGGAGGTCACAAACCACTGATGCCTATAAGGGTCAATTTCAGATGTAAGGGTGTGAATGAGCATTTTTGCCATAATATGACCTTATAACATGTAAAGTAGGCCTAATTTGTAATAAGTTTAATACGTACTGGTTTTTTTACCCCTGATGCCCTACACAAATTTTGCCTGTATGGGCTTAAAACTAAGTTTTAGAATTTAGACAAACTAATATTTTTCTTATTCCCAGAAAAATAACTGGTACATGCACTTTTTCCATAAATAGATAAGTATTAATCAATATGCGTTATATTAAGTTTTATCTACTCACAATATTCAACAGACAGACTTATTAGAAGCGGTCACCCAATATTTTTCTTAGTTAATATTTTAGAGAATGCAAATAGTAAATATTGAGAGGTTACAGGCGACCTCTTTTGTATTGCTGGAATGCTTGGAATATGAGAGTTCCTGCGCATGCAGATTGTTTTTAGATATTCTTTCTTTGTAAAAGTTTATTTACCATTGTGATTTTCTCACCCCTTGATGTAGAGCAAAGCTCAGGACTTTTTGTCATCTTATCCACAGTGTTCCAATTTGAAAGATCTCTTCATGCTGGTATCAAACTACTTGTTCAGGTTTCTCCCAGAAGAGCCATAATCTTTCAAATAAGAAATGATTTGATACCTCCGTTAATTGGAATCACCTTTTTCCAATGTCATCATCACATCCATGGTTTCAGAGGCAGCCCCCAAAATTATAATTACTCAGTGGCATCACCATGGCTGTCATGGGCGAGTGGCTTCCTTCTGCATAACCCCCCCCCCACTAACTGTTGCAGTGTCCTGGAGGCTGACTCAAAATTGCCTCCCAAGAAAATGCCTCGGACCTCCTGTCTGTCTCCCCCCCTTATGTCAATGTCTGGTTATTCCATAACACTTCCTATCAAACATGGTTCCCCTAGTCAACATATTGTGACGTAAGAGGACCCACATGCTTCTGCCTCTTTTCCTACCTACCAAGCTCAACGCCTGCAGGAACATAGAAAACACCCGCAATAAATAAGCCATAGCTGAACTTTTCAGGATAGCTTCCTAATATTGTGAAGAGCAACATAATTATTAAAAGTTCCACAATTCCCCTGTGTGCCTTGAGGAATAATGGCCGTAAATTTGTACAGGGTCCAATTCTAAAATGATCCAGGTTGCCCTCAATCATACAAACATTATGTCATATCATAAGGGATCAAAAATATATCTATATGAGGTTTATGATTTATGCTATGGAATACTGTTCAAGGTCATAGTGGGGGTAAATGGTTCAGAATGGCTCCAATTCTTTTCCAAGGTATAAAATTGTTCCTCTGAGTGTGATTCAATCAAAACATATTTAAAAGGTCGAGTAATTGCATATTTATCAAGTTCATTATGACAGGTTGCAAGAGTCACCAAACCACCGCCCTATACGGTCAATCTTTTGGAATATGTAGGTGTGTGAATGGGAGCTTGTTTGCTATAATATGACCGTACAACATGTACGAGTAATTTGGAACAAGTTTAATTAAAATCGTACTGTTTTTTACCCCATGATGACCTTGAGCAAATGTTGGTCTTCATGGCTAACTATACATTTTCTTATTCAAAATAAAAACACAATGGTCCATGGTTTAGCTCAATTGAATAATTTTATTTTTTACCCCTGTATAAACATAAACCCAATTATTCTTCAATTAGCACAAGGGGGACTTTTGATAATTTATGTTGCTCCTCACAGCATTAGTAAACTATCCTGAAACAAAATCAGCTATGGCTTATTCATTTCCACTTTTTGGCTACACAGACCTAAAGTTCCTGGACTACGTTGGGTAGAGTGGGCCGGGATCGACATTGGAAAAAGGTGATTTTCAAATAACAGGAGGTATCAAATCATTGCTGATTTTAATGAAACCTCCTTTATATTTAAAATAACCTTAAGTTTCCATCGAATTTCGATCATAATAAAGTTGCATCGACATAGGTCTCCTCCGGAGAGCTGTCAACCTGTACCCATGAGATAAAGCATGACAGGTTTAAACAGGAGACACGAAGTACCCCATTCCATTCCAATATGGAAAGAGAACGGCGACCCGGAAAGAATAGTCTTCAAATATAAATGAAAATAAGCATAAATAGTTCCTATTTGAGCCAATATATCTTTTGATGATGATATGAATGCTTGATTAGAACAAATCCAATCACCTACTTATGGTACCAATATATCCAAAAAATTGTGTCCTTGGACAGCTAGTGTCGCCTGCCATCGTGGGTTGTGAATGATAGGCCTCATATGACCTTGACATGTGATCTTTGACCTCATAAACAAATGAGCGTTTGTGTGTAATATCCATAAACCAAGTTTGGTTCCAATTGAACTTCAACTTTTCAATTAAGGTCAATTTTACATTTTCAGTCTATCTTACAACAACTTCATGACCTTTGACCCATGACCATTATTAAAATAATGTATTATTGTTGCGGAATGTCAACTACATATCTAAGTTGGTCTAATATGACGTGAAAGGGCGTTTAATTAAAAGCGATGAATTTTAAGTGTTGAAAAAGCCAAATTTTAAAGCATCCCAAATCATTAATTGAATTGTGTGCTACAAAAGTCTGTGTACATATTAACCCGGGAGCTAGCACACATTTGTAACACATCTCAAGTACAAAAGGTTTGAGTGATTAAATATGTTGCCAGCCTGACAGGAACCCCTGAAACATGATTCTTAAGTGCTGCAAATGGTGCCTTAAGGAGAGGGGGCCCAGACAAAGATTGTACAGGGGTCAAATCTTTAAATTGATCCAATCATGTTGAAAAGCACACCACAATATGTGTCTAACCGTAAGGATTCAGAAAAGGTATAGTTTGTAATATATACAGGCTAAAGTGTCAGAGTTATAGGCTAAAAACAGCAAAAATCAATAATAAGGGTCAATTTCAGTTGTACAGGGGTCAAATCTTAAAGTTGATCCGATTTGGATAAAAAATGGTGCAAATTGTTGGTGGAGTTCATAGGATTAAAATAAGGAATAGTTTTAACTTTCTTAAATGCTTAGTTTCCGATATAGGGGGCACAGAAGGTCAACGTCCATTGCATTCAATGGGGCTTGATCTTTTTCCCCCCTACTTTCTTAAGCAAGCATTTGAGACACTCAAAACTATTCCTTATTTTAATCCTATGAGCTCCACCAATAATTTGCACCATTTTTTATCCAAATCAGAGCAACTTTAAAATTTGACCCCTGTACAACTGAAATTGACCCTTTTTTGCTGTTTTTAGCCTATAAGTCTGAAACTTTAGGATGTACATATTACAAACTATACCTTTTCTGAATCCTTATGGTTAGACACATAACATGGTATACTTTTCAATATGATTGGATCAATTTACAAATTTGACCCCTGTACAACCTGTCTTGGCCCCTCTCTTAAGGCACCACTTGCGGCACTTAAGAATCATGTTTCAGGGGTTCCTGTCAGGCTGTCTACATATTTAATCACTCAAACCTTTTGTACTTGAGATGTGTTACAAATGTGTGCTAGCTCCAGGGCTATTATTACTCTATTTTAAGAAAGCGAAGCCCTCAGAAAATGTATAACCTTGCATTTACTGGCATCACAGAATTGGGTTCTCATATGCTATAACATAAGACTGATTTTCATTGATTTCAACTGAGATGTGTGCAGGGAATGTGGACAATAGCAAGGTCGTTTGCCTATTGTATTTGTGAAAGCCAATTTTCGCTGTGAACAATAGTACTTGGGTGACCTGCCGACTGTGTCATGGGTGGGAAGCTTCTGGTTCGAGAACCCACTTGTACAGTAGTTACAAATCAAGAACTGTAAAGTTCCAGTATAATTTGATTTTTATTGCCTGTTAGCTGATGGCAGACATTGCCATTCATTGAGCACCTGTCAACTGGCATGCTTTTCAGCAAATTTTGAAAGCATATGTCAGTAACACACATACCATTTTGTTTTTCCAGGCATGTTTCTGACAGGTGCAAAGTGGATTAACACATTGGCTCTATGTAACAGTCATGATTTAAATACCTGCAATGGAATTTAGTCTATTAGCAGCAAACTGTTAGTGATTGTAGTACAGGTTCATTTCAGTACCCTGAATATTTTTTCTCTGCTATACTCACTTTGTAAGTATGATCAAGAATATAAATAGTCTGAACAAATAAACAGTTTTATAAGTTTTGTAATTTTCTGCCTATTTTTTGTGAGCTTCTTTGACGGTTACATATATATATTTAAGATATGGTGAGCAGAATTTAAAAAAGACCACAACAAACTTGTTTAAGATGCACAATATTTTATTAGTCAATCAAGTTCTTACACATGAAAATTCAAATCTCACATTACTTAAATATCAAGGCACTGCTTGGTTGTTGATAGTAGAGAACATATCCCCCATCACATAAATCATTTACACTAAAATAAGCAAGCTCATACATCATCATTATGACTACAAATCTAGTTGTATCAAACTTTTATTTGGTGCCACACAAGGATAATGTCTTTCCCATACTGCGTGTAACAGAGTAAACTATGACAAAGGCAAATAACATTCTTGAATTTGTTTGTAGCATACATTCCCTTTCCATGTGAGGATTAGAGAAGAAATAGCTAACAAAAAATCTGCCAAAAAAGAAGTATACTTAGTATACTTATAAATTGACAGATGAGCATCTATGCCCCTTTGCCACATTATGGCTATATTACCACCAAAGTCATCCTGATTTCTCAATTATACTCTAGCGCATGTCCGTAAGATTGAGCAAGGCTAACTCTTTTATTCAATAAATATGATACTTCTGTCATATGAAATTTCTGAAATATTATATGCAGAGCAGGTGGGAAAAAAATGCTTAAGCCAAATTGTATATCTTACAATCCTTTATGAAACTAACCTTTACTTATGTAACTAGAGCACTTTTGAAATCTTGCTGAATTTGATACCACAGGTATCCAGCACATGAAAAACACTGAATGTTAGCCAAAATGGCAAATCTGACCTGATCTCTTAGACACAAATATTTACTACTTTGGTGCAGAGAATGGGTTGAAATTACCAAGTTACACAATAGATGCGAATAGTGTGTAACCTAATTCTACTAGTAAATTCCACAAGTTGCAACCTATCTTTGGGTCCACAGGATATTTATGATATCATGCAGACAAGAGGATGATCCCAATATAGAGTATCAAATCCAAAGTAATGATAACTTTCCTTTTAATAGGAGAGTACAAGTTACCAGCTTGTATATGTCAATGACAACAAACTATTGGTGATATGTACAACCCATACAAAGGTTGTTTGTGTGACATACACTGTATACAAAGAATGTTTGTATTCCATACACTGTATACAAAGGATGTTTGTATCCCATACACTGTATGCAAAGGATGTTTGTAACCCATACACTGTATACAAAGGATGTTTGTGTGACATACTGCACACAAAGAATGTTTGTGTGACAAATTATACAAAGGATGCTTGTGTGACATACACTGTATACAAAAGATGTTTGTATCTCATACACTGTATACAAACGGTGCTTGTGTTACATACTGCATACAAAGAATATTTTTGTGATAGATACTATACAAAGGATATTTGTGTGACATACAACCTATACAAAAGATCAGATGTTTTTGTGACCTTTATTTTTAACCACAATGTCTGAAAATAGCAAATAAGCTAATTAAAATTCATGAATATGCAAAGTCATGCAAATAAAGCAGCAAAAGCTACACACCCTCGCTCTAAATACTAACACCCTACAAGTTGGAAGTCAATCGAGCATAGCGTTTAGCCAGCTGATGCATTTTATAAACGGTTAATTAATCCGAAATGTCTTGGAAAAAAAAATAGCCCAAATAAGCGTAATTAGAATGTCACTTAATATGCAAATAATGCCGCCAAAGCTACACATGATACTTGTTGCACGTCGCTCTAACCACCCTATCAAGTTAGAATGGGGCAATAGCATTTACCAGCAGAGCATTTTTTCTTTTAAAATGTGAACCAAAATGTCTGAAAATATGCAAATAAGCTAATTAAAATCCGGAATATGCAATAATACACCAAAAGCTACACTGATATTGTGGCAACCTACTCTAACTCTATCACCTTATCAAGTTATAAGTAAATCGGGCATAGTGTTTAGAGCAGCAGAGCAGTTTAAAAAGGTTAACCCTAAATTCTGAAAATATGCAAATAAGCTAATTAAAGTCGAATTCAATAATGCAGCAAAATCACACATGATATTGTGCACCTTACTCTATCACCCTATCAAGTTAGAAGTCAATCGGGCATAGCGTTTAGCCAGCCGAGCAGTTTAAAAATTTAACCACAATTGTCTGAAAATATGCAAATAGCTAATTAAAATACCTATTGCAATATGCATCCAAAGCTACACATGATATTGGGGCATCTTACTCTATCAGTTAGAATAAATTGGGCATAGCGTTTATCCAGCAAGCATTTTTAAAAAGGTTAACCGAGTCATACGGATGGACGTACGGACACATCAACAAATTTGGGACTAGTATGTGCCTCATGAACATCCGTTCAGGCGCCAAAAATCAACAAAGTACTTAACAACTAGAAAGTTCAGGTGCATAGACTTGCAATCATTTATATACAAGTATACATTTAGATATTCATGTCTGGAAGTACTTCAGTCCCCCCTCAAACTCACCGAGAGGTACAGACCGCCTTTTCTTAACAGCCTGTCCTTGAAGTCTTCTTATATTTACATGTAAAATAATCTACTTTGCCTATGATTTGCCTCCCTCTTACATTTTTCCCAAACTGAGGCTAAAAAAAACCCAGCTGACTCAAATTTTGTTTATGCAAAACTATAAAAATGGCAAATTAAAAAAAAAAAAAAAATTTACATTTTTGTTTAAATTTTGTTAAACACAACGATTCTAAATTAGCATATGAATGTATACCCAGGACTAGTAAAACAGTGAAAATTTTTAGTGATTGGTCAAATTGCAAAAGGAGGGTCTATGCAGGGGGATGGGGGGGGGGGGTGCACCTGGCGTACGCCCCTTCTATTTTTGCAGAGCACTGGGCTCCGGGCGCCTCATAAGCATAGGCGGCCCGTGTAGAGTTAGGAAAAAATGACATTTGCCACACAGGCACCGGAAGGCCTATAGATCGCTTATGACGATACAGGGTGACATGTAGAAACAAGAGAACAACTTTTTGTGGGAGCCAGCCGATGCAGTAGTCACTTACTTGTTGTGTTGTTTAATGCTGACAAAGACCCCCCCTTAACACTTACTATGCCCAAGTGATCGAGATTTCGATCAATACATGTGGCAAGTATATAAAATGCTGCCTTGGTGGACATTAGAGGTGTTAAGAATTCGAAACCGACTCAAAAAAAAAAGGGTATACCGGTGAGCGCAGGAGCCGGAAAATTTGGGGGACGCCCTCTCTATGAGAATTCCTGCGATCCACCCCTGCTATGGGTTATAAATAAGGCATTTCATATCTAAATTTGCCAGAATAGTGATCTTTATGGGAACAAAAGACAAAATTCATAAAATACAGGTCTTGTTTGAACACAGTAACAAATTCATGGGAAAACTAGGGTATTAGAAATGCCAATAGGAAACCACCAAGTATGGCAGTAGATTCCCTGACCACATTAAAGCTGTAGTGTGAGTCAACGTCAAGACTGCTATGTTTGCAGTGTCAAGGTGCTTCAATTCACTAGTGCTCCATCTATTACAAGGGTGCCTGGCCAGATGTCAACTTTCACACAAACCGTAACATTAACCAGAAACAGTGATTAGAGGGGAAAACGAGCAGCGAGCGTACCTGGAACGTGCCAATAACATGAGAATCTAGTTTACACATTTTGACGTGGTCCAAACTGCTTTAATTCTGTATGTGATCTTACTGCTATCTCTCTTTTACAATTGTCAACTAACCACAGGTTTTTGTGCAGTCATTCTGAGGGCCATATATTTGTACTGGCAGTCAATGCAGTAAATCCTACATAGGCAGCCAGACTGCAAAGGCTTACGTTCCTATCCAAGTCAAGCTAAGTCAGCAGGCTATATCCTATAATCGCATTTGCAATTCAAAATTCAAGACAAGTAAAAAAAAGGTCATCTTCCACATTTTGGTCCAAGAATTTTAAAGGCAGATTTATTTGTAAATTTTCAAGTTAAATCAAAATAGTTCTTAAAAGATTACAAGTGTTTAGAATTTCTTACTATACATCATCAAGGCGACCAATATTGCATATAAGCGTCAAAGAATAAACCTTCATTAAAGAATGAGCTCGGCAGAGAAAACTGGTATTCTGAAAGGGAGATAAACTTTAGACCTGGGTTTAAACCAGGGTAGTCCTACATGAGTGGACCATTTTTTTCTTTCAAAATACTGAAAGTGAATGTAATGTGTGAGAAATTTCAGCCGTTCCAGGACCTCCAGAGGAATTTTCTCACCTCATTACAGCACATGTTAGAGTAGGTGGAGGAAAAGGTCACGCTTGTAGGACTACCCTGATTAAAAACCCAGGTCATAAAGTTGGTCTTCCCTTTCAGAAGAGACAAATCGACCAGACCAAATGTGGTCAGAATTGATCCGCCCCCATACTGGGGGGGCATCCACCCAAAACCTCCAAATTCTTTGTATGTCTGTACCACGCTTGATTAGTATAATTCAAAAGCTACACTTAATTGCACATTGGGTGACATTCAAGCAGGATGCACCCCAGCTATGGCTGCCAGCGAGGTGTTGGAATGTGTACAATCGGATTGGTGTTACCAGCCACAGAAATGAAATCATACAACAATTACTTTCACTTAATTTAGAAATATCGGATGTTCCAGGCTGTATTTGATTTCCAGAAAAGAGCCAATTTGCTAAATATAAGCTGATTTTTCATTGGCAGGTATTGCACTCATGACTGCTACATACAGGTTAGGTTTAATTCACCTAGCAACCTGTCGATTAATATCTTTAACTGTCTCTAGAAAACAAAGCATGTATGGCTGGTATGTTGAGTTGCTGACTACGATTGCTACTACAGTTGTGGTGTTAATCCCCCTAGCACCTGGCAGACTTAACTATAAAAGCAACAAAAGAAATGTTGAGGAGTTGCTGAACATGTACTTTCCAACATCTGCCAAAAGCATTCCAGGTGGCACAATAAATGGTGGCAGTGATGCTAGTCTACAATAGTTTCTGCAAGTTTACACAGTGTAACATTCCAAACATTTAAAAAAGTTTGAATTGATTATCTATGAGTTCATTTTCATAGATTTTCACTATCTGTTTTCCTGCATTTATCCATTAAACTTAAAATCAAACCAATTTAATTAACAACAAACAAGTTACTCAAACAAGCCTCTCTTACCACAACTTCACAAAACGGTCCATTAATCTTGGGCATGAAACCTAATGGTACAATGTCCACATTATAAATTGATACTCTCTGCCCACGCCGGCACTGTGCCTACAAGAGTGAATGCTGAAAGCTATGTCCACCTGTTATGATTAGAACTTTGAATTGCAGTGTACAAAATAATAAAAATAATAAAAAATTTTTGAATACAAAATTTTTTTTATTTTTTTTATTTTTTTTCCTTTTTTACAAAAAGTAACAAATTACTTCACTATATCTTATTAATTTTACTCCTGAAACTAGCAATATTTGCCTCCATTAATATATGGATATAGTTCTTTTTCTATGTCCAACATCATACAATGCATCTCAAAATGTTGTGTTTTTTTTAAACTTTACAATGTAATAGTTCTTATGGATGAAAATTTCATGAAGATAAAGTTGCTATTTATTGACCAATATGGGGTTTAACTGGTGCTATTTATGCTCATACAAAATGCCACTGGGTGGACACATTTCTCTGCAATGATTGGCATTGTTGAAGATGCACACAAAAGTATTTCACACACAAAAATATAGGGTCCTATTATATTCTCAAACACACAAACACAACCTATTTTACAGATTATATGACCTTATGGGTAATAATTTTGTAATAACACTGCAAACCATTTTTTTTGTTAACTCTAAATGGCTACATGATCTATTCTATCTAGTCTACACATTCTATACAAAGAAAACAAAAATATATACACATTTCATTTGCACAATTCAGTGTATTCTGAAAAAAATAAACAATGCATAGCTTTGGTGTAATCTCGCAAGGAGTGTATTGCTTATTGGAATGCGGAAAAATAATTATTATTACACAAATTATTTTATACAAGATTATTTATTTTTATTATCTGCTTACAATTGACAAAAATAGCAATATTATGATAAGTATCAAACTTGTGGTGGTAATTAGTGTTCAAAATGACACCTCTTGCCCAAGGTGTTTTTTTTTCCAATCACTGGTTTTGAAAAAGTGCCTTCTGGTCAAATTCATTTCTGGAATCATTTCCTTTACCTATACCAAAAACCATTCTCTAATCATATTGGAAATTTTAATGCTTTGCTATCTAAAAGAGAGTGAACAAACTTCAAGAAAGCCAGGAAGTCCTGGATAGAAAACAAAAAAGCTAGCATTATTTTCCTTCCTGGTGGGACATCCCTTGATAAGGAGTTGAATAGTGATCTCAATCTGGAAGAGGGGGAATGTTAAGGGAGTACAATTGGAGGCAAAGGAGTGATTTAAAACTGACATGGGCAAATTTTTCAAGTCAATCCTAAACTCTGGATAAACTTTTAGGGTTATAATTTGACTGAGCTGGAGGCTGGAAGAAGATAGAGCATATTTTGCCGAGTCCATGTTAGTATGAGAGACCTTTAACCATTGGCAACATGGCATTAATATGAATGAGTATGGAATCCTTTAAAGCGTTGAAAATTATTCAATGATGGAGGTCCCAACTAGAGTCAATATCCTTATCCTTTAACATCTTTAATTTTTAAAGAACCTTGTACTTGAAGACTTCCATAAACATGATTTTTCCTTTTTGAAATCAGAATCTGAAAACAAATATTGCCCTTTCTTTTGCCTCTAAATAAAATGATAAATGAAACTCAGAGCATGACTGGGGATTTAACCTAAATGCTCGGGATTACATACAGACTTATACCACATGACTCAATGCCTGAATGCATCTTTAAGGTTTTTTGTTTGTTAAATTTATACTTTGACACCATCACAACAGCAGCAAAAGGGATTATCCTGTAGAACTTTGGATCATAATATCCCCGAGGCATGCAAATTGCTGTAACTCCCACATAACAACAAACCTGGAGTTTTATTACTCTAATAAAGTGTTTGGTCAGAAACAGATTTTGTACCTCATTACACTTCTTTTCACCCATTTCTTTTTCAATTGGAATCACCTCCTGCAGATTTGCATTTTGTCTTTCAATCCCAATTCTATGTATCACTTTGAATCATATCATCTTTTTTTAATTATCTGATTTCAAGCAATCCATTTTAGACATCACAGCATTTTTTCATGTTATTTTTTTAACTTCACCAATTCTTTGTGGTCACTCATCCTACTTTTACCTTCTTGTTCTTAACTCAGACCCCCTGAATGGATTTTTCTCCATTCTGATCTTGTGTCATCCCCTCTGTTTTCCTCTTCCTCCTCATTGTCTCCTCCTCCTCCTTATCCTCGTCCTCATTTTCTTGATCCCGATTCTGAACTTGAATGTTTGCTACTGCCGTGTTCTTCCCAACCTGTTGCGGATTTTGTAGAGTCCTTCCTGGAACCTCTGATCATTTGTCTTTGTCAGTATCTCCTCCTGTCCCGCATTCTTCACCTTTATCACTATCATTGTCTGAACCTGATTTTGGTTCCTTGTTCTGCCTCTGAATCTGATGATGAAGATGAACTGCTGCTTGAAGAAGAAGATTGAAACTTAGCTGCCAACTTATCGTCAAACCTTTTTAGATCCCTTAGAATCTTCCGAGTCTTCCGAATCTGAACCCTTTAACTTTGCAGCCAACTTGTCAATCAAACCTGGTTCGGATCCCTTCGAATCATCCGAGTCTTCTGAATCTGAACCCTTTAACTTTGCAGCCAACTTGTCAATCAAACCAGGTTCGGATCCCTTCGAATCATCCGAGTCTTCTGAATCTGAACCCTTTAACTTTGCAGTCAACTTGTCAATCAAACCTGGTTCGGATCCCTTCGAATCATCCGAGTCTTCTGAATCTGAACCCTTTAACTTTGCAGCCAACTTGTCAATCAAACCAGGTTCGGATCCCTTAGAATCATCTGAATCTTCTGAATCTGAGCCCTTAGTCGCCAACTTGTCAGTCAAACCTTGTCCAGATCCCTTAGAATTTCTGAGTCTTCCAAATCAGTGGCCTTTGGCTTTGCAGCCAACTTGTCACTCAAAACTTGCTCAGATCCCTTTGATTCTTCTTATTCTTCCGAATCATTTAAATCCGTTTCCTTTACCTTTAGCTTTCTTGGCCCACTTGTCAATCAGATCTTGTGTCACTATCAACAAGATTGGATGGATGGTACTTCTGTAAATATGTCAGCCTCATTGTAGTAGCTCTCAGCCACCCAAAAAGACTGCATCGCATCAACATTACAGATCTAGGCAACAAAAAACAGATACAATAATTTCTTGTTTATTTTTCGGTTTAGAAAAAAGCAGGGTTTGATTTATGTGCATGATTGCTGGATTCAGAATATGTAGCGTGTGGCATTTGTGCCATGGGTTCATACATTGTGTGTGTGTGTGTGTGTGCATGTGTGTGTGTGTGTGTATGAGTATTTGTGTGTCAACTTGCTCTCTGTTGGTTAAAACTGAAAAATCGAGTTGAGTATCATTATTAGCTTGTCAAGAATCTACCTTTTATTACCTCGGTAATTATCTCTGATTGCTCATAGGATACGCATGATATACCCATCTGTGCATGACGATACGCAGCTGCATAACCAAGTCCAAATAGACCTATATTTGTATGCTCCTTTAAGCTTTTGCTACCATGTCTCTGATTGGCTAATATTTCATATAAACCTATAATTAAAGCCACTTTCAGTGAGTTATCCGAATGAGTCAAAAATACCTGAAATTGCGGAATTAGCTTTAAAGTGAGGGTGGTAAGTCTGTGAAATCTCGTAAGTTACTTCTCAACCGAAAATTGAAAAGAAAAAGGAAGGAAAATGGCAGTGTTCAAGATACGAATTCTCCATTCAATTAGTGTTGTTAGTAGTGGTCCGAAGGACACTAAGGATAAAATGTTCCGATTTTGTCCTTTACGGTTGCTTTTGGTCCTATTCATTGCAGGGTAGGTTAGGACACCTTATACTTGTTACCAAAGAAGCAAAAATCTGATTTGTGATGATTTTTTCGAGTTTCTGATTTAGCAAATCAACTGATAGTTGTCTTGAACCAATCAAAACAACTGGTAGTGCCCACAAGATTAAATATTAATATCTCCTTACCTCTAGGCAATTATTGGGTTAGTAGAAAAGTGTGGATAGTAAAGACAAAAGCTATTACCATTTTATATATTTTATTATTCTTCTTTTAATTTTTGGAGAGTTCCATATGTGAATTAAACCAAATTCTTTTATTTATGGCCTAACACTACAATACCTTAACCCCAAAGCCAAAAATAAAAAGAATTTGTTAAGTAGAATTTCAAAGGGGAGTACATATGCACTCTTGTCAATTTTTTCTTTAAGCTTTTTTCTGGTCACCGGCAATGGAGTATGTGTAGCAGATTAAGCAGTATATTGACAATTTTTTGAGTCTGGCTTCAAAACAAACAAATTTTGGTTTTTTTGACATTTTGTAAAAAAATAGGAGTAAATTTTAATTGTTCCCCAATGTTGAAATAGACTGTGTATTTTAAAAAGGAAGATTATACTTTGAATTTAGTGAATTCATGCAAGCAGTGGTGGCAACAGAAAAAAAAAAAAACATCGGTCCCCGGACCCGCTTGGTGTCGCCTGCTGTGCGGTTGTGACAGGATGACCTCACATGACATTGGACCTGCTATGTGACCTTTGACCTCATAAAAAAATGAGGGATTGCATTGTAAACTTCATTCAGAACCAAGTTTGGTTCCAATGAGGTCAATTTTACCTTTTCAGCCTTACAAAGTTTACACTCACATACCTTTGACTTGGATGTGACCTTTGACCTCATCAAGTTTGGTTCCAATTGAACTTCAACTATTCAAATGAGGTTAATTTTTGTAGGTTTCAGCCTAATTTTACAACTTTGACATCAATGACCTTTACTTGGGTGTTGTGACCTTTGAGCCCAATAACAAAATGAGGGATCTCATGTTGCACTGATTCAAGTTTGGTTCCAATTGAACTTCAACTATTGCAATGAGGTTAATTTTACATTTTCAGCACTATTTTCCCAACTTGACCTCACTTGACCTTTGATCTTGGTAGGTTACCTTTGACCTATCAATATGGGGGATGTAATGTGCCACTGGACCAAGTTTTGGTTTGAATCCATCAAAGTATGGGGATATTACAACATCACACAAAGACAATCAACAGACATCAACAGTGGACAAAGGGATCCCTATGTGTCTTTCTGCCGTAAGGCAGGCGACACAACATAAAAGTGGGAAAATGAGGAGGGGAAGAGAATTTCAAAAGATGTGGAATTATGCAAAAACACAACTTGCAAACTTTAAAAAACATTTAAAAAAAAGGGTGAACTTCTTGCCTGGCTCTTTTTTTTTGGGGTGGGGGTAATTACACTTAAAGACTTATAATGATTTACCCAAAAGACTCAAAATATTTAAAATTTGCAGGAATACCTTAAAGTTAGCAATAGATATACACTGAAAATGATCATAAAATCATCAAGAGAAACTGATATAAAACAAAATTACACTAAATTTTATAAAATAATTAAAATATATTGTTTTTTTTAAGTTAATTTTTTTTATTTTCATTTGGTGAAAATGAGAACCTGAAATTGGGATGGGTTAGGGTTGTGTTGGTGGAAGGAGTTGATTGGCAAACAATCTTGTATAATGTGGAACCCTTGGCGTTGTGAGAAAGAGAACCCCGGGGGTAGTTGGGGAAAGGGAAATCTGGGAGGTTGAGAAGAAATATGGTAGAGGTTCATGATGCAAAGAGGTATTGCCATTTATATTCTCAAGCGCTTCTGCCCAATATCATATAGCGCATGATGGAATCAATTGCACTACCAAAAAAGGACATGGGGTAGTTGGGGTGGTAGGTGGGAAATGTCCATAAAGATAAAAAGGGATAGGGTAGTGGAGGCAATGTAGGAAATGTGCCCTGTGTAGTTGGAAGGAGGAACCTGTGTTTAGTTGGGAAAGGGCCATTTTGGTAGATGAGAAGGGGGATCTGGATTAGTTGGGAAGGACGCGCGGTGACAGCGGGGAAAGGGCTCCTAGACAGTTGTGGAAGGGGTCTTGGATAGTTCGAATGATGAAAGACCTGGGACTTTGGGGCACTAGTAAAAAAAAAAAAAAAAAAAAAAAAAAAAAAAAAAAAAAAAAAAAAAAAAAAAAAAAAAAAAAAAAAAAAAAAAAAAAAAAAAAAAAAAAAAAAAAAAAAAAAAAAAAAAAAACAAAAAAAACAAAAAAAAAAAAAAAAAAAATGGGTCCTTGTCTAATTTGAGAAGGAGTACAAAAGACCTTTTATAATGGACACTACCCCCCCCAAACCCTTTTTTATACTTGACATAGTATTCAAAACACTGAGTTTAAGGACGCATTTGAAAACAAAAAATACATACATTTATGCGAATTATGCAAATGTGGACAATTCATGTGAATGCTTACATTACTGTACTATTCAAGTGTGTTTATAACTATAACACTGATGGGTAGAACATAATTAGGCCTTTAACAGTTTGTCACACAAAGAAAAAGTGTTTTTTTTTAAATTACCCGATAACACAAAATACAGCCATTTTAATGCAAATTAGGCGCTGTAAATTATGCAAATTATTATTAAGAGTCCTTGGTATAAATTTTATTTTATATTAAGGGTCCACTTGGATCAATAATTCAAAATAACACTTCAAATCTGGTGAAAATTTAAATAGGCATTCTTATTTTGATCGGGATTTTGATGGTTATAAATCACCGACAGTCGCAGGAAAACAGGAAAAATATCGCAAAATTTATGCAACTAGCCATAATATGCAAATTATTACTGATGGCAACATTTGTAATTAATGATTGAGGTCTCACCTGTACTGTTACTATAAATAACCCTTCAAATTTGGTGAAAAATTAAACAAGGCATTGATTTTTATGCAATTTTGTGGTTTATAAAATCCAAAGGTGCAACATGGATTACCTCAATTTGTTAATAGGTCAAAAGCCTCATACCAGTCAAATGTCCTGTGAAGTCACGTTGTAAAATAGCTGAAAACATGTAACAGTGCCCTCATTGGAAAATCTGCTTATTCAAGTAAAACCAAAAACTCCATTATGTTTGCAATCACACCCTTCTTTTGTTTCTGACGTCAAGGGTCACTATCAAGGTCAAAGGTCATGTTAAACCTATCAATGACCACAACAAAGGCAACTCTCAAAATACACCCCATCAGCTGTTCTGCCAAACAATTAAACTTTATTTCTTTTACCTGTATTTGGCTAAAAAAATAAAGCTTCCTAATTTCTTATAATTCCCTATAATACGCTAATTTGGGATTGGCTCCTATACAAAATTGGCACAATTCACCAACCAACTAAACTGTTAGACTATATTCTTGTATTTCAATCTATTATATTATATATATATATATAGATAGAGCTATATATATATTCTAACAAAGGTATATATTAGGGAGACAGTAAATAATTCCATTGCTTATAATGAGTGTTATAGTTATTTAAATCTAATTAATATTCATATCCTTGTTATTCTAGTGGATACCTTCATTTGCATAAATTCATATTCATATCTTTGACGGAATAAACCGCAATTTCTAAAGGAAACGTTGGGGAGACAGTAAATGTATCCTTAAGTATTCATTAGTACATAACAAAAAAAGTGTCTCCCAAAGGTGCGATATAGGGTTATATATTTTCCTAGAGAGGTCCCATAAGGCGAAAATTTAATAATTCCTTAGTCTATATTGAGCCTTTCATTATTATGATAATTAATATTCATGTTTCTGTTAGCTAATGAGCATATCTCTCATTGCATAAATTAAATCCTTTCTTTTGACGGAATAAAGCGCAAACAAAGGATAACGTTAGGCGAAAAAAAATTTCCCCTAACGTCAAACGCTATGTTTATGAATATAACATTTTGCCCTAGCGTAGGATATAGTGGATATATATATTTAATATATATATATATAAATATATATATATATTATACTTAGTTTCCAACCTTTGTACTAAGCAAGTTGCAATAAAACTTCACGATTTCAATCTGATATTGTGTCTACCCTTTCTTTCTTACATACGTATTTCCCAACCACATAGACCAACCCCAAACAGACTCACTCCTTGGGGCGCCCTTTCCTTGTTAAAGGAATTTTTATTTCACTTGCATTCTATTTGATAAATCTAGTATAGGCAATCCACACACCGATTAATATAATCAAATATCCTGTGGGGATATTTGGTCCTTCTGTTCACACGAGGCCAATACAGTAAATACTTGGCAGATTTTTATTATACTTTGATTACCACCATAAAGGCTGGAATTATTCGGTTGTTATCCTTCCACACATAAAACAAACCAAGGAACTTGAGTGTCTGCAACAATCATGCATGCCACGCAAAACATACACATTGTGTCTCTTGCGTTGTCTTGCTCCTACATTATTCCTATCAATCTCACTGTTATGAGACCCGCCTATTTGGTGGTGTGATCAATCAAAGTATAGTAAATTTTTTAACTTTTTTACCTAAAGTGAAATTAACTTCTTCCATAGCCCTATAGATTGTTACATTAAAGACTTTCACATATTTTGTGGAAGTGCCCTCAATTTTTTTACAAACCCCAATTTTTGCCAGGTAACATTGCCTACCTCTAAATAATAATTGCTATAGCTAATTTTTTGTTTTAAATGTCCATATCCTACAATTAATTAACATAGTGGTCCTATGGAGACGGATATTCCATGGAGTGTAAGAATTGGATTTTCAACATAGTTTATTTATAGTGGACCATTATAGAACTACGGACCAGAACAGAAGATGTTTTATACGCCACAAACCTCTTAATGTTCCTTTAAAATCTCCATGTCATTAACATCACTGCAAATTAATTTTATAATAAATTGGTTGACCGGGGGTGGGGCAAAAAGTGGAGGCGCCTGCTCCCCCACGTTCAAAATTTGGTTATCATATCTTCATGAGTAAAAACATAGTAAAACATTTCAAATTGCTCAGATCAGTGCTATGCAAGCGGTCCCCTCAACTTAGAATTGGAATGTGTCAAACAGTAAGGAACAAGCTGTCTCCTCAGTAGAATCAAATGGGCCTGGGGGCTCGTGATTGCAAGTCAAAGTTTTGTGAACTCCATTGAAAACCTGGCGTATCCCCCCCATCATATGCCCCCCAAAGATCTGTGGACTCTCGATCTCGGTGCGCCAATCAGATGGCTCAAACAATACCCTGTTGTGTCCTGACACGCATCGTGTACACTTCCGAAACTAGTACACAGCATGTCAGCACAACAAGCACCCCGGCTATGTGTTCATCACATTTCAACACTCATCTAGTAAAGGGATGAGCGAGAAGTGTTGAGCCATTTGAACCTCTAAAGAAAGAAGAATGGAGAAACCTTTAAATTCTTGACTTTTCACCCTTTCAGGCAAAGAACGCTTCCAAGGCAAAACTAACATACAGGCCATTTAACTTGGAATCTGAATTGCAAAAAGAATGTCACACTTGCTTAAATAAACTGCTAGATAATTAATATACTACAAAAACCTGCTTCCTCATCTTATGGCGGCAGAAGTTCCTTAACTTGTTAAAACCTACTTATTGCATCACATATTATACCGTTTTAAAACCCCAAATTAAGATTTGATACGGAATAATTCAGAATATATCATCAACTCATACATCCTCGCATCAATCGGGTGTACTGTAAAATCCTAATTTGTTTGTTATTGGAGAAGAACATGGTCCAGCTTATGTAAGCAATTTGTCAAATCTCTCGGTTACTGTGTGGAAATGATTAAGATTAAGAGGATAATAAGACGTAGGCTTGTCATTGGGGCATGGTAGCCCAATTCTCCACGGTTCTGGTATTTTTGCTCTATCTTCTGCTATTTATATTTACAGGCATAGTTAGTGCAGCAGGCGTAAAGGGTCCCCTCTCTAAGAACTTGCACAACCCATAGACCCCAATTACATTCCAACTTACAAATGATCCCATTACTACAATATAAACAGGTCATTTGACAACAGCTGTTTGAAAGTCTCATTTATATAATAAAATCAGAATAAAAAAAATATCACACAACAGGTTTTTGACAACTAATTTGGATTAGTCTTCCACTGACTACAGCCTGTGTAAATGTTATGAGATTTCATTGCGGGCAAATACGATTTTCTTAAAAATCTAGTTTGTACAAATCATGACCTTTATTAACCTATATGGCAAGATTCCCCCAATGGATTTTTTCCTGATTTGTGCAGAGGAAATAGCTCTTGCTTGCTACTTTACAACAGTTTGTCAAAACCGTGTTGCCACTGCTTAATTTTTTTCTAAATAAAAAAATATAATTTGCATGGGGTCAAAAGCTGTGTGAATACCACCCCTCCACTTAATTGGAGGATAACAGTGCAGGTTTCCTATGCAGAATTATAAAATTTCAACTAGAATGCATCGCTTTTGCAACTTTCTTCAGCCGTTTGCACCACTAATAATTCGAAGAATATCTGTGGGCCACCAATCAGAACAAATATGCACATGAGCTATTAATATGCAGGTTTACTGTCATACTTGGCCACAGGTAATACTCCCACTACCCACATACCAAGTAGCATCACATTCCAGAGTTTGGATTCTGGTCAAGGTTCACTTTTTTTGGTCCAAAATGTTTGACAAAAGACCAACTTCATCCACCATTACATCATACATACAGACATACAGCGCACAACAAACCTAGTGGTGGCTTCTCAACTATGCACAAAGGTGAAACTATGTATTGTTTCTAGAACTGAAATATGCCTCCAATTTTTTTGGTAAAAGTTGAGTTTTTGCATTGTCCCATATGAAATTGCAATAAACCCCCCCTGTCAATTTATAACGATGCTAAATTCATTATGGTTAGATTTAGGTTTAGCATTATTTTTGTGTTAGGATTAGTTTTTTGGATCCATGGATTAGGGTTTAGGGTTCTATTAGGGTTTGCCGGCTAAGACTACACTACAAGGGTAAAGTTTAACTTTTTAGAAACATTTACATATTTAAAACCTGTTGGTAAAACATCCCTCTCGCAGCTTTCAAATGTTTTCCATGTCTGTTTTAACACAGAACAGTGAAAATAAAATCATGATTGATATATACAAAATTAAGAACAAAAATCATATATATCAAATTAAAATAAATGAATTATTGTGGCTTTAAAGTTATTATTAGTCACACAAAATTATTGTTTGGCTCTCAACATGTATAAGGACCATTTTCAATCCATATTTATGGATGGATGTTTAAGAGGAACCAACAAACTAAATCCCCCTGGAAGTTTTATACAACAAAATTTTGCATTCCCCCTCACTTTTGTTCCAATCATTTGCCATCCCCATTTTGTAATAAATATTAGTCTTTTGATGTTTTAAAAAACGAGCACATGTCTTCTCTTTACAACAGTGGCATATTATATCCGTAGTAAAAATAACAAATTGAAAGGCTAATTGGCATTTATTTTGTTTGTTTTTAGCAAGTTCAAAGGAATAAAAATCTTTTAATCCACTATAGATGTTTATTTTGTATCAAGAAACCTCAAGAATTTTCTCTAACGACATAAGTGGTGATTTTCCCTTTAAATCTCAACTTCAAAAAGCTCGGAGAGGAACAGTTCATCTGATTCTCTAAAAACTTACCTGGTTTTGTCACAAAATTCCACCGGTAATCTTGTTGCCAATTATGACTGTCACTTTGCCTGGTAATAGATCATCTTTGCTTTCATTATAACCACGGCCAGTACACAATCCCCCTCTGCTAGACGCTGGCGACGCTTGCTGCAAGGGCCCCAAAGATGTGTCGCCAGTGCTGCTTGGACTGGCTCTCGTCGGCCCATTCAATCATGAATGTGGCGGCCGATCGTTGTAATCGCTCCTTGACAGTCCCTACAGGTGAAATGAACATATTTAGAACGACAACCAGTCATCAATACCTATGCATCATATCGGTGTTTGTTGGCTTGAATGAGCTGAAATCACCACAAAAGGTTTCCAGCAAGTCTTAATGTGGATGTTATTGGAGATAGCTGGTTTCTCTGAGTCAAACTTAGCAAAGATCGCAATGTAAATTCATACTCAGTGTCCAAAAAGTTTACATGAAGAGTTTAATTTCCAACCAACTCAAAAAAGGATTGAAAATTATGTTTTTAACTTTGTTATGAAAACCATATAAAAAGACAGATGGGATTAAAATCAGTTGATGCACACCTGAAATCAAGAGAGCAAAGGAGGAGTTATGTGTATGATAGGGGGGCATCAATATAGTCCTCTGGTAGTTTCCAGTGAGCAGCTTGCATAGCCTCGCATTCCGGACCTGTCACCATTCTAACAGAGTGTTAGTTTTTACACTACTTCCCTTCTCAGGGTTTATGCAATGGCCCTCTTCAGTGCCTTGAATAATGTGTGACAAGATAGCTGACCATAGTCTTTTTTAGTTCACACAGAACAGTTAAAATAATTGATTGATATAATACAAGATTAAGAAAATCAGAATATATCATAGTAAAAATAAATGAATTATGTGGCTTTAAAGTTTATTATGTCACCAAATTATTGGTTTGGCTCTCACAGTTATAGGACCAGTCAATCCATATTTATGGAATGGATTTAAGGGAGAACAACAAAACTAATCCCACTGAAGTTTTATGACAACAAAGTTTGCATTCCCCCTCACTTTGTTTACAATAATTTGCCATCCCCATTGTATTCAATATTAGTCTTTTGATGTTTTTAAACAGAGCAACATGTCTTCTCTTTACAACAAAGTGGGCATATTTTATTCCGTAGTAAAAATACAATTGAAAGGGCTATAGTGGCATTTTATTTGTTGTTTTAGCATTTCAAAGGAATAAAATCTTATTAATCCACTTATAGAATGTTTAGTTTGTATCAAGAAAACCTCAAGAATTTTCTCTAGACACATGAAGTGGTGGATTTTGCCTTTAAAGCTCAACTTCAAAAGCTCAAGAGGGAACTGGCCCTCTGATTTCTCTAAAAACTTACCTGGGTTTGTCACAAAATTCCACGGTAAGCTTGTGTTGCCATTATGACCCTGTCCGTTGCCTGTAAATAGATCAGCTTTGCTTCATTAGCCACGGCCAGGACAAAATCCCCCTCTGCTAGACGCGTCGCCGCTTGCTGAGCCCCAAAGATGTGTCGCCAGTGCTGCTTGGACTGGCTCCGTACCCGCCATTCAATCATGAATGTGCGGCCTCTTGTATGCGCTCCTTGACAGTCCCTACAGGTGAATGAACAAATATTTAGAGGCTCAACCAGTCCATCCAATACCTAATGCACAATAATCGTTGTTTGTTGCTTGAATGAGCTGAAAGCACCACAAGGTTCCATCTAGTCTTAAGTTGAATGTTTAGTTGGATAGCTGTTTTCTGATGTCAAAAAACATTTTAAGCAATGGCTCGAAATGTAAATTCATACTAAGTGTCCCAAAAAGTTACATGAAGAGTTTATTTCAAACCAAATCAAAAAAGGATTGAAAAGTATGTTTTTAACTTTGTTATGCAATCAATATAGTCTCTTGTAGTTCCATTGTTAGCATCTGCATAGCTCGCAATTCCTGGAGCATCTTACATTCTAAACAGGTGTTTGTTTACTTCCCTTCCTCATGTTATTCAATTGCCTCTCAGTGGGCCTTGAATATGTTGTTAAAGATAGCTACATTCTTTTTTAGTTCACTCTGACAGCAAATTAAACTGGTACATCAGTATTATTTTTGGAGAGTATAAAATAGAACCCAGAACACAATATGTATATTCCCCATAAAACAGAAATTTAGACACCTTCTCCACCTCCAACATAAGAGCAAAACTCTCATAATAAACCTAAGCAAATCCTTTGTGGCTTGATTCCCTTTTCCCAATCACCATATTGTCACTCTTGATATTCACTTTCTTGTAAAAGAGGAAACATTAAGCAGGAGCATGTCCGACCATTTCAATGTGGGGCTGTTTCCGACAAAACTGTCCATTTGCCAATACAATTTCAATATATTTCCGTCTCCATCGCTTGACAGGTAATATGGATATCCCTGACGAGTGCTGAGCAGAAATTTTTTTTGACCTCAAACAATGAGGGTTGTGCATGTAAACTCCATAAACAAGTTGGTTCCATTTGAACTTCAACTTTTCAAATGAGGTCAATTTTACATTGTCTTACACTTGACCTCCATACCTCTGACCTTGGTATGTGACCTTTGACCTCTCACCAAATGAGGGATCCCCGGTTGACCCTATGACCAGTTGGGTTCCAATTGAATTCAACTTTTCAAAGTAGGTCCAATTTTACATTTTCAGCTATTTACAACTTGACCTCACATGAACTTTGACCTTGGTATGTGAACTTTGACCTCCTCACAAATGGGGAGCCAATGTTGCACCTATGACTCAATTTTGGTTCCAATTGAAAAAACTTCAACTTTTCAAAGGGGTCAATTTTACAAATTTTCAGCCTATTTTACAACTTGACATCACAATGACCGTTGACCTTGCATGTGACCTTTGACCTCAATCAACAAATGTTGGGTGTCCCCCCCCCCCCCCCCCCATGTTTGCCACATGTGACCCAATGTTGTTAAATCCATCAACTTATGAGGATATTACAGGCAAATTTTAACCCTTTTTTTCACAACAGACATCAACAACAACAACAGACAAAACAACATCAAATGATCCCTAGGGTCCGCCTTAGGGTCAGGTGACACAAAAATGGCCAGTTGTACTTGAACTGGTAGGTTCTCATACAACAAAAACGAACACCATGATTAATAAGGGGTGTGTATATTGGGCATGCAGGGCCATGCTGGTGCAATTTGTTACTTTTTTTTCATTGGCTTGGGTCCATTTTCCTGAAAACTGACTTTAAACATGTCAAATTAACAGTTTTGATATATTTGAAAGCAAAATCCTAAAAATGGGTATTTTTTACAACAAATTACCCTAAGAAAATAGGTAGGATTTTTTTGATTCCTCAGCTGCACACTTGGACCAACCAAATCGAGTACCCTTGGATTTCATATAGGGAATCACCTCACAACTAAAGAAAACAACTCTTGACAGATTGTTACTCATTCTGCTTGATCAAAAATCACATATGCACAACTTTGAAAATAGGAAGTGCTTCTTGGAAATCGCACTAGAAAACAAATTACCATTACCCTATTAACTTGTGTGTGCAACAGCTTAATAATTAATACATCCCGCCATTTATGAAACACTCCACAGCAATCACACACTTTTCCTGTCACGTTTCATATTAAAGGGGGATGGGCCCGAGTTAAGTCTATACATTTTTCATCTTGATAGAAGGCCTTCACCCCAAAACCCCCATCTGTAAATGTTCGCGCCGATATTTTCAACCCGTTTTGATCGAGAGTCAAAAATTGTGTCCAAAAGCAATTTTAAACCCAATGCGTTGTGTCTTCTGAGCAAACTTGTTTTTTTTTTTTTAAAATTAATATCCATAAACTAAGCTTGGTTCCAATTGCAACTTCAACTTTTCGAATTGAGTCCAATTTTACATTTTCAGCCTATTTTCCAACTTGACCTCAGTATGTGACCCTCATCAACAAATGAGGGATTCCATGTTGTACCTGTGACACAAATTTGATTAAATCAATCCAAAGTATGTGGATAATATACAGTCAAATGTTACCCTTTTTTCACAACAGGCATCCGCAGACTCAACAACAACAGACAACAGACTACAGTGGACACAGTGATTCCCATGTGTCTTTCTGGCCTTAGGCAGGCGACACAAAACTACAACTACAATTTAATAAAGCCACAGTAAATCACAATTGCCTTAATTACCTAGTACCAACTTCAAGTCTTCACCCAGTCTCTCACTGATATGCACTCCCTTTGATGTGAAATGAGCTAAAACCATAGTTTGGTAAGCTCCATAGATTACTGTTAAAATTAATATTGGTCGACCAAAATGGGGCATATTTTCGCTCATACTTCCAATCAGACACCCTTTACACTAAGATTTCACAGAGTATATGAGAAAAAATAGTAGCGTTTCTTGGGATACAAAATTTGGACCACTCCTGGTAAATCTGGGGTTCTGGGGACGAGGGCTGTTAAGGATTTTGGCCATGGTCCTTTAAAGATTAATGATCAAACCATAGTTACAAGTAAATCTTTTTTTCTCTGCTTTTTTTTTTTGTAATTCAACTTATAATATCTGTAATTGATTGTCCAAAACTTCTTACGTTCGATTAATATATAAAATGTTCCCATATTATTCAACCCACATACATGAATTTTCATTCAAGTAGCATTTGAAATTCTAGTAAGATCCATAGACATCGTTCATAGAGAGGACAGAAATCATCGGGGGCCTTATTTAGGAGTTCGTTTACCTCTCACTTAAAAACGGTTTGGACACCTTGGTAGTTAATATGTACCCTCTACATCATGCTAGTAGGTAGTACTCTCAAATTGGTGGTATCACTTTTTTTCAATGGGCCAATTTAATTTACACGGGTCAAACTTTTAAAAAATGCCCCCATCATGTTGAAATGTATGCCATAGTTGTTCCATCACATCATTAAGGATTCCAAAATGTAGAGTTTGTAACCACCTACGACCATTGTTTTGGAGTTATCAGGTAAAATGGCTAAAATGTCAAAAACGTCAATTTCAATTTGTATCAGGGGTCAACATTTAAAAGTTAATCTGTTATATTTTAAAAAAAAAGAACGTTGCAAGTTATTGCCTGAGGTTAGAGACTCATAAAGTATAGTTGTATATGTTAAATCTTACTTACGGAAGATAAGGTCAAATGAGGTCAACACCAATTGGGAATGTTGACCTATGACCTATTTTTGTCCAGTATCATGGTAGACTAGGCATTGCAGATGGTACCAACTATTCCTTATTTTGATTCATTAAGCTAGATGAACACTTTTCATTGCACAAATTGGAGCAACTCCGATTTTGACGGGCCCTGTACAAATAGAAATTTACCTTTTTTATTTTCCATTTTTAGCCATTTACCCTATAACTCCAAAACCTTGGTCATGTGGACAAACGATACATTTTTTGAATCCTTACGACTAGACCGACAATATGGCATACATTTACATGCTTGGATCATTTTAAAAGTTTGACCCTGTGTAAAATTAAATTGGCCCTATTGAAAAAGTACACCACAATTTGCGAGTACTACCCTACCTAGCGTCGATACAGAGGGTCCATACTAACTAACAAAGGTGTCAAACCTTTCTGTAGTGCGGGGTAACCGATGATTTTGACCTGGGTCCTTAGCTCCTCCATACAAGAAATATCCTATTTGGTTTGAAGACAAAGAAGTGAGCAACAATTATGGTTTTTTTTCCCAATGTGAACCTTCCGTATCAAAATATTGGACAACTTTTTGATGCGAATGTGGACATTATCCACCCAAATTGACTTCTGTGCACCAAGTGCTATATAGATCCATTTAGCCACTCCCAAACCACTGGAAAGATAAATAAAATTGCATTTAAGCAGAAGCACTTAGCCTCACTTCAGAAATACACCTCTCGTGGACCCTATTTCCCAAGTGTTTAAAAAACATTCATGCTCTAAAAATTTGGGCTGGACCACCATTGAGAAGTCACATTTGCTTTTCCATCCGTCTCATACAGGTTAGCTCAATGGTTGCTTCACAGTGCTACCTTAAGAGTAGCATTTATTAACTCATCAATGGTGTGCCTCACATGAGTTCCTTCTGGTAAGATTATTGATTATTAACATGTACACTGGCTATACTCAAAAGACTCCTCTATGCTGTGATTGCCGTCGGCAAGAACATCACCAGAAGTTCAATGTCTCGAGACAAGTCTTTATAAACGGACAAGTGCTTTTTAACCCCCCCCTTGTGCACCTGGTTTGAAACCTCCTCTCCATAGAAAGATTGCATTAGAGAATTTGGTACTTATCAGAGATGGCTCTTCAGCTGATCTGAACTGTCTCACAGACCAGTCGCCCCAACACACAGTCCTTTTTTTCATTGTGACTTAAAATAACAGTTTTTTTTGACAATTTTTTGGAGAATGTTTTCTAGTTTGAACTCCAACAGGCAAAGCATTAAACACTGATTGGTTAGGCAACTGAACCAAGCCAGGTATTAACACTGCTGCTTGCTTGGCCCTCATATACGCAACAAAGACGTTGAAGTATTTTTAAATGGTTTTCTGGGTAAAGGGCATTACTCTGGTGTGATTATAACTTCTTCTGTTTGCCACTAGTCTACAGAGGACCAACAAAATAAACATGTGAAATTTACCGTTGAGGGATTACCAGGCTAAAGGTGTCATTCTGAGATCCAGTGGTGATCATCATCTCTCTCTTCTGTTTTATCCCTATTGCCTAACAGAGTGGATCACAAAATAAACCATACTGAAATTTCAGCTGATTTTAATTTTAATTAGATGAGTATTTTTGTATGCGTCAGTTCCCAATAGTCCACTGTGATCATAAATGATTTAATCACAAAATGGTTATATCAACTCGACCACACGAATCAAAATATCTAATAGCATTAAAGACAATCCAAACCACAACTGATTTTAGGTCAGCTTTGATGTTGGCCTGTATGAATATTCCCATACCCCATTTAGGACCTCGTTCTTTCTGCTATTCAGATTTAAATATTTTAAAATAACCCTAACAGTAGAGTTGAGTCTTCATTTCAATGTTTTGAATAGAGAATATTGTTTTGATAACATATCAAAAATTCAGATTTTTGTTGTTCAGATTTGGTGTTTAAACCATGACAATGTTCTACATTTGGGATTTCTCACAGCCTCCGCCTGCCTTTTTC